>MQRK01249597.1:0-11457 GCA_001938485.1 Girardia tigrina
GTGCCATATAAATGACTTGTAATTTGAAATTTACTTCACAACTGATGATGCCGTAATGGCGAAACATGTTTTGAGAAATAAAAAACTTTTAAAATGGCGTTTGTTATTTATATATATATGTAATTGATTGAATATAGTGAAAAACGAAGAAACATATTTTATTGACCATTAATTATTTCCAAATTCATGACATTGTTTCGCTCTTTTCAAAAACATCATTAGGTAAACCGTCTATTGCTAGAACACATTTATAAAGTTACTAAAATAAAACTGAAAATGAGTATGTATCAAACACAGAATATTTGTTAAAATTCTAAATGGATAATACTATATAGAATTTCGATAAATATTCTGTGTTTGACACAGACTACTTTTTGGTTTCGTTTTGGGTTTAAGTATTTAAAGCTACTTTTAAAAAGAAAGTTGCTCATAGTCTACTTATAGTTATATAATCAATACTTCATTCGTACATTATAAAAAACTAAAGTTGAAAGGAATGTTAATTTTAGCATCCATGGATCTTTTATATAACGCATGTGTACGTCATTACTAACTTTAGATATGTAACTTTCTGGTTAAAGGTGTTTGTTTCGATAATGTCTGGTAGACCATCGAAATTAGTTAACACTGTTTGACCAGATATGACGATTTCGTTTTATTTGAAAGATATCTTTTTAATTACAAAGCTCCGCTATAAAAACTTATAAAAATGTTTTTACTCAGAATATATTCTGACAATACAATGTAAATTAATGTATTCTGATTTATCAAGGTATTTAGTTTATCAATACTTTCAACAGATCTAATAAAAAATATTCTGGCAATAAAAGTTTACCAAAAAATGTAATTAACTTGTATAAAATTCTATTTTATATCGTAGATACGTACCAGAAAAAAACCATGCTAGAGAAAGCTGTAAAAACGACATACATCATATAATGATGAATAAATACAAAAAACGTGTAAAAAAGAAAAAAGTCTACTTGTGAGAAACTTTGTTGTGTCGAAATCTTGCTAAATTTGATTGCTGGCCCACTGGTATTAGAAAATTATTGCCAAAATCTAAAACAGTATTTGGCAAGCTCAGTCTGGAGACGGAATTATAACCTTCATCTAGTTTCCCAAGGACCGTGTAAAACAAATGATTACCGTATTTTCACGCATATAACCTGCGGGTCATTAGTTATTTAATCTACGCCCCACACTACTCGCAGGGTATAAAAGTAGGCGGTGGTGTACCCTAAAAATAATTTATACGATAGCAAATAAATTTCACGATGATAAACAGTGGATAATATGTGATTATAGATACTCCAAATGCCCCTGGAGATGAAAAAATTGTGCGGGTTATATGCGTGAAAATACGGCAGTCATATAAATATATATAATTATTAGTAAATGTTGGTATAAGTATTAATAAACCTTCTACATATCTGTAAAAAATAAAATGTAGACAGTTATAAACATAAAAGTCAAATTTAAGTAAAACTTTTCAAGAAATTCTTATTGTCAACATCCGGACCTTCTATTATAGTCAGAAATACACGTAAGACTTAATAAAATATATTTAATCTTCAAATCATTCGATGAAAACCATTTAAAACAATTTACTATAAAATTTAAAAACACATAAATAGTGATCAATATTCAAGTAGCAGTACATATCATAACCAGATTTATCAATCAGAAACATAGAAAACGGATTCGTAAAAAAATTGATGAAAATAATTAACCACCGAATAACATTATATTTATCAGACGAAAATATCTACAATAAGCTTTATGCATTTAATTTTAAACTCCACGTTAAGAACGAGTATTAAATCTGGTACAAATGAGAGAGTGGACACCTGTTACATTGGTAACCTGTGCGAACCAGTCAGAGATATTTCCAAGTAGTGTCTTTGGGAAACTAGATGAAGGGTATAAATCCGTCTCGGTATCCAGACAAATGCTCTCAAAAAATTGCTCCTCATAAATTGCTCCCTTAATTATTGCTGTCTAAAAAAACTGCTCCCTGTACAAAAACTGTTCCTTGAAAAACTGGGTTATGGTTAGGGTTAAGGTTAGGGTTTAGGTTAATGGTTAGGGTTAGAGTTATGAGGGTACAGGACAACTCGGCACTGGACAACTCGGCACCGGACAACTCGGCACCAGGATATATACAAATTAGTTTTTTTGAAAAAGAATAGAAAATATTTATACGACAAATTTTATTAAACTCAATAATTATTTAGTTCATATGAACATTATGAGATAAGCCACGCAAAAACTCGAGCACGTTCTCCGTTCATAGTTATTATTTTATTGAGAATACGCTCATCTGCTTCCTACAATACTTCCGTCCAATCTCTATGCGCTTCATCCTTTATTCTGATATTAAGAGCATCTCTAATTGTTCTAAATAGTCGTTCTATAATTCCATAGTTGTATTGGAATTGTTGAATTTGGAATTGTGGTGATACGGGCTTGAATAAAATACTTCTATCATAAACTTCTTCAGTGTTTCTTTAAATAGTTCTGATTCAAATGTTTTGCCTCGATCAACATGGATTTCTTTAGGTGGTAGCGTTTTTTTCCGTAGCGTATTCTCGTCTTGGTGAATAACTGCATTCAGGCTAATATATCGGCTAAATTGATGAATTATCGCCAAAATATACTGGTATCCATTAACATTTCTCTTGAATGGGCCACAAAAGTCGATATATATCTTCTGAAAAGGTTCATCTGCAAATTGCTTAATATGTATATCTTTTGTTTTCACAGTTAGTATTTTTCGCTTTTGACAATTTATGTAACTTTGAACAACTTCTTTTATCTTTTCTCTCATATTTTCCATATCAAAATCATCTCCGAGGTAGTTAAAAACCTTTTTACTACAAGCATGACATAACATCTTATGCTTATCTTCAATAAAATCTGTTCTATTTGTTCTCGGGATCCAGTACTTATTACTTTCCGTTACTACAATGTCATCTTTCAATTTCCATTAATTTGTTCTTCCTTGTTTCAAATCTTTCTTAATATTTTCCATTTCTTTATTGTCATTCTGCCATTTGAAACTATGTGGTTCTTCGTGTAACGCTAGAATTCGAGTTTTAATCTTTCCTTTCTTCGCTTATTCATGTGTTGTTTGGCATTGACTATATAATCCGCAAGAGTTTCTCGACATAGCATCAGCATTTGAATGTCTTTCACCTTTCCTGTATTCCATTTTCATATCAAGACCGCTGAGAAAATTTATCCATGTTTGAAATTGCGGTGTTATTGGGTTCTTTGTGGTCATCATGAACGTAATAGCTTTGTGGTCTGTTCGTAACAAGAATCTTTTTCCATATAGGAAATGCTTAAAATGCTGAGTGAAATAATATATCGCAAGTAATTCTTTTCTGATAATGCAATAACCAAGTTCATGTTTATTCATCTTATGAGAAACATATGCAATAACTCTTTCTCTTCCACTCGACAGTACTGCTCCAATAGTATCGAAACATGCATCTGTGTCAAAATCCTTTTCAATCTGTCTTCATCTGATGGGTTATCCCTTATCATAAATACATCACTATTTTGTATTGATTTCTTAATCAGCTTTATCCCAAAAATATGCAAAAAGTCCACTCGTGCTATCATTTCTGGGTTCATTCCTTTGACAACATAGAATTTTATATTCTTTTGGTTCCCTTCAATTTTAATCTTCAAGAGTACTGTACCATAATTTATTAATTCCGAAGCATTTGCGCATGCTAAACGTCTTCGCGATTCTCTAATCCTAATGTTTGGTATGTTTTTAATTAAACTTGCTTCAATCACATTTACTCTAGCACCAGTGTCTAAAAGACTGTGTACTTCTCTATCTTTAATGTAAAAATCAATACTTGGTCTACCATCCAGTTTGTCATATTTAATGTTAAACTTTGTTATTTTTAAAATTTCTTCATTCTTCGTTTTGCTTCTGTTTTCTTCCATTTTACTACTAAAACAGTTTCCTTCACATTCTTCTTTCCAACAATCTAATTTACAAACTTCGAGGGGATTATTTCCAGTTATACAATTACATATACAATCACACACACCATCATACTTATTTTTATCACTGGGAAGACCCTTTTAGTTAACCTTCCTTGATTTGATCTAGTCTCTTCGTATTCGCTGTCATCATTACATTCATCAATTTCCGCAACTGGGTATTGACGATTTTGAGGTCTATTATGGTATCCTGCATTATTTTTTTTCTTCCAATCGCTGCTTCTACTGTACTGTTCTCTTTCCTTAAATCTATTCTTGTTAAGATAACATTGAGTTCTATAATGTCCATTTCTGTTGCAGTGAGTACACTTCACATTTGGGCAATCTCTTCTTATGTGATCTTCTTCTTGACATGCATAACATTTTATAGTTCTGTAATAATTGTTTTTCGGTTGGAATCCATTATTTCCTTGGTTCCTATTGTTGTGTTCGTAATGTCTATGCGGGGTTCTTTCGTTGTGTACAGCTTTGCATCTAGTTACGATGTTCCAATTATATTGTTTATTTACCATCGTATGTGCTGCCACTGTTTCCTCACTTTCAATTTTACGTAGTTCGTACATATTGGTAACTACACTTTTTATATCTTTGGTTTCAGTTGTTCCTCTCAGTTTTAATTCTTTTTTTGATTTCATGACTGTCAAACCATATTTAAACAGGCTAAGTTGAGTAGTTCTTTTTTAGACAATTTTTCTTTTGTTAGTATATTCACAAGTTCCTCTGCTTTTTGCATGTTTCTTCTGGGTTGGAGGATCCCCACCGTAAGTTTACCAACTCCTTACCTCTTACGTGCAATTTTTCAGGGGCAATTATTTCACAGAGCAATTGTAACCGGAGCAATTATTCTGGGAGTAATTTTCATGGAGAGAAAACAAACTTTTTGTATAATAATATAAATGAATACAATATTAATAAAATTCATAATCACAAAGCATGCGAAACGAAATAAGTGCAACACAACATAGATATTTAGACATAAAAAGAAAATAAATTCTTACATAAATTTTTTGTATTAAAATACTTTTTTAATTTTAAAATTTTATCATTATTAATTATTGTTTATTTTAATCATTATAAATAATGTTTTACATATTGTTTGCAAAAATAGAAATTTATTTTATAAATACACTATTGGAAAATTGATTAATTAAAAAAGAGAAAAAAATTCTTGAATAAATTTTTAGCATTAAAAAAATACATTTTGGAAAATATTTACATTTTATTATTTTTTTCTTTTTTACTTTATAATTTATTTAACTGATTTTTAAATTTTTTTCCTCATATTTTTTTAATTTTAAATTACATTACAGTCCATTTCATAAATAAAAGTTTGATTGTTTTAAGTATATAATTGTATAAAAATATTTACCAATTTTAGTAATTTTACTTTACCTTATGACTGGCGAAAGAGCACAAAGAAAATTGAGAGTTGTTATTACTTCAAGCATATTCAACCAAGTAAAAATACTTTACCAGGTGAAGTCAAAAAGAGAAATGCTGGAGATTACATCGCTGAGTATGAATGTTCTTAATACCGCCATTAGAAAGATTGAAACCTGTGAAAATGATGATCCTACCTTTGAAGCACTTTACAAACGTGCGGTTAGGAGAAAGGAGAATTGTGATGCACTCCACACAGAAATTCGTTCCATATTTGGGAATGACAATTCATTGACTCAAGTTGGGTGTAGAGGATGCCTACATAACAATTCTATTTCCTTATCCAAAATGAGTAGAGTAGTAAGAGAGGCCGGTCTTTCAAGGAAAAGGCTGAAAAGAAGAGCAAACATTGTTCTAACAAAAGAACATAAAGTATCTCGACAGCTTTTTTGCTCAAGAATCTTGGGAATGAGATCCAGAAAAATCTTGTTTTTAGAGGAATCTGGTTTTAACCTACACACCTCTACCAATTATGGATATTCTTCTGTTGGACAGGATGCGGTTATCTATCAACCAAGATCACAGGGATAAAATGTCTCTCTGCTCAATGATTTCGATGAACGGGATAGAACACTTTATTCTTGTTGATGGTGGATGCAATAGAGAAATTTGTATTGAATTTTTAGAAGAATGTTTTCGTAAAGGCATCTTCCAAAATAATCCAGTATTAGTTATGGACAATGTTCGTTTCCACTGTGGAGATGAAATCAAAATTTTACTGAATGTAAGAGGTATCCAGGTAATGATGCTACCTACTTATTCACCTGATCTAAATCCCATTGAGAATACATTTGCATGTATTAAATGTAGACTGGATCACATTAGACTCAGAGCTGAGACAAGAGAAGAATTAAAAAATAATATTAAAAATGTTATTCAGTCAATTGGATCATTTGATGAGTGTAAGTAGCATTTATGCCACTTTCATTATTATCACATTCTAAAGTCATAATTTAACACCACCAAAAATTTATTAATATTTACAATTCATATACTTAAGCAAATTTCTTGTTACTTCAATTATTTCGCCCAAAATTAGTTCATTAAATTTTTTCGATTAAATTTTGAAAATATACAAAAATTTAAATCTAAAATAATCTTACATTTTTTACAAAAATTTTACAATATTAAATCTTAATTAATCTTATATTTTTTTACAAAGAATTTTACAATATATAATCTTATATTTTTACAAAAATTTTACCCTTAAATAATTTACATTTTCTTACAAAAAAATTTACAAATTTTTAATGTAACCAAATTTTACATTCTTACGAAACTTAATCATAAAACTAATTAATTTAAATTTACAATAACCATTTTATTAAAAAATTATTTCTGAGAATATTAATCCGTTAATTAAAATTTATTTAGCTTATTCTATAACTTTTATTAAAATATGTTAATTGTTATTACTGTAAACATATTTTAAATAAGTATTTACTATCATATTTTTACTCTACATTGTAATTGTTAATTTATTTCTTTTAAATTTTCAAATTAAAAAAAATAATAAACTATTTTGGCGAAACTTAAAACTAACCCCTCATAATGAGTATTATCGTAGTTTCTGGCATCTTGTTAATTCAATCAATAACAGATTAGAAGAATAAATGATTTCATTAAATATATGTGTTTTTAATTGTTAATGTTATTTTGATTAAAATTAGCAATTTTTATAAACAGTTATATACTTAAAACAATCAAACTTTTATTTTTGAAATTCAAACTTTTATTTATGAAATGGACTGTATTATAAAAACTTTTTGCAAAAAATGAAACAAATATGAGCGAAAAATTATCGTATTTAAAACATTTTTTCTTTAAAATTTCATTTTTTATTATTACTTATTTAATTATTTTAAATAAATTTTTAGTATTTTTTTTAATTAAATTTAATTCTGAAAAATTCAGTATTGGAAAATCGATCGAAAATGACGATATAATATTAAATAATTAATTTTTAAATTTTCTTTTTATTTTTTTATATTTTTTTAATATCTTTTTGAATTAAATTTAATTTTGAAAAATTCAGTTTTGGAAAATTGATTGCGAAAATTGGAAAATCGATCGAAAATGCTGATATAATGATAAATAATTAATTCATGTAATTAATTTTTAAGATTTTTCTGTTCTTATATTTTTTTAGTTTTAATATTTTTATAAATTAAAATAAATTTCAAAAAAGTTCAGTTTATAAAAATCGATAGAAAACTATTATATAACGATAAATAATCGACCAATAATCGAATGACTCACCGACGTTCGTATTTCCAGTGGAGGATCGTTTTCTTGGAGCTGTTTGACGCGACATAGAAAATCCGAGACCGTATTGGATTTCTGTTTGATAGTTTTGTGATCATGAGTAAATTTTTTGAAATTATTCATCATGAAAAAATCGATGATGGGAAATAAATTTCTGTTTTCGGTTGTAATTCGGTTAATTTAAATGAAATATTTATTTGATTTTAATTGGAAAAGAGATACGAAAGATTTATATCAGATTATTAATCATAAGAGTTATGATAGACAAATCTGATATTGTTTCAAACAGCGCGCACTTTGCAATTGATTGGTGTTTATCAATTAAAAGAAATTTGTGTTTATTTAATGTCACAATTATTTATCAGATTACTTGAAAAATATTTTAAATAAAAATTAAAAAAAACTTGTTTAATATTGGAATTTTTTTATTTTTTAATTTTTTTTAATTATATAGTCAAGCAATATTTGTATTTTAGACATTGTTTGGTTTAAAAATACTTAGTTTATAATTTTTTTGAAAATTAATTACCTTTCTTCTAAAAATATTTTTTCTTGAGATTGAAATTAGATTACTATTTTAACTTTTCATAGCTTCAATTTCTGATGAACAAATTTTTTGTTTAAATAATTTAAATAAATTAACAAAATCACAATTTGAATTGAAACATTTATTTACAACACAAAAAGATTCTTCACAACAATTTTCAGAGGTCATCTTTCTTTGATTGATATAGTTTTTGATTACATTCAAATATGAAAAAATCAATGAATGGGAAATTTTAATATTACATTTTAATTTCTTATAATTTTATTGGATAAAAAGACATTATGTAATTTTTAAATAAACATTAATTTTTAAAATATATTAAATTTAATAAGTTATAATCGTTTGCTGAAAATATTAATAAAATTCATAATTATCAAACTTCAATTAAATAGTACTTAAAATTAATATCATTAAATTAATTTAATTAGATTCAAATAATCAATCAAATAACATATCAATCCCATCTGAGTAGAAGAGTCACAAATCTAAACAGCATACAAACAACAAACTTACAACATTCCAAATTATCCCTCACAATTATATTTGTAAATTAAATTACAGTGAAATGTTGTTACTATGTGACATAGTAACATAGTCTATGTCACATTGCTACTATGCCTCTGTTGCTATTATACCACTTTAACTCGTTCCGAAAAAATCAATACAAAATAAATTTATTCTGTCGCCCCTTACATTAGAATATTTTGATCATTGTTTAAAGTTTAATGTTATTTTTTTCGACATGTATTTAATTTATTCCAGTAAGAAAATAATTATAAAATAAAATTCTAACATAAACTTTTAAATATATTTTTCTAAAAACTTTTATGTAGGTCTATACTCTTAAGTCAACCTTTTTGTCCAACTAGTGGCCATGGACTTTCGACAACTCAAAATGTGGGACGCACATCGTATATGATTTAAAAATAAATTTTATTGTAATAAGTTATGATTATTTTTAAAATTTTTTTTAGGAGAACCGCGACAACTCAGTTTTTATGTTCAATCGAAGAAGAATAAACATTGAAAAATACGGTTAAACACATTTACTGATTGCTAAACGTTTACTACAAATTAGGAAACTAAACGTTTAAACGGGTGTTAATGTGCTGAGTGTTTATTGTGCTTTTTTATTTAAGATTGATAAAAACTCTGATTTTAGTTTGTAAAAATATATTTATTATCTACAAATAATTACAATCAAAAGTAAAAGTTTAACGTTTTATTTGGTTCTGGCCGATTTTATATTTGAACTCCGAGAGTCTTTAGCGACAACTCGGGTCGATTAAGATTTGAAAGGTTTATGTCACACTTTACAGCGTGAATATAAAAAAATATAGTATTTAATAATTATTTAATATTTTTAATCAATTACTTTTTAACAATTTTTCTTAAATCTTGCACTATTTCAGTGTTTGATAATTTGATTCCACACGCACGCTTTCGGTGTGAATTTAAAATGACTCTGTGAGCACTCTGATTCTTGCTCACTTATATACAATTTTGAGCAGGTAATTTATGAGACGTTCTTAGACGTTTCGTCTTTCAAAATAGATAATTCTTGACTTCTTGTCTTTCACAATAATCTCTTGTTCTCTTAACTCTTTTTGAACTCATAAACTTTTGCTCTTTTTAACTTAATTAATAATGACCTTTTATACAGGTCTTTTATCAATTAATTAATTTTATTTTTTAATTTTAATTTATTATTTACTCTTTCCTTATAAATATCTATCTTTCCTTCTTCTTTTATTTATTTAAACTTCTCTTTAATCCCTTATTTATGTTACGGTCCGCTATCGATTAGGCCCCTGTCGAAAGGAAAAATACCTTATAAATACTATAAAACAAAATAACCGAAAGAAAAAAGACGAAAGTAATATTACGTAATACATATATTCCATAATAACGACAACAATAATACTGAGAAGGTTGAGGACCCCGCCATAGTTAGCCCGACCATCAGAAATTCTTGAGAAGAAGTTAATCGCTTTAAAAAAGAAAATAATTAATTAAAAAGAGACCAAAATTAATTAAAACAACTCTTGGACGACCCGTTGTTGTTTAGGGGTCATCCTACCCTCCACGCGTAGCTTGCGACGAGACCGGTCCCCGGGTGTGGTCTGCGAAGTCATGGTATTTTCCTGAAGAGGGTTATATCCCTGCAAAGAAATGTAAATTAAGTAAAGAAAAACAAAGGTTAATTAACGAACAAAGAACAGTAAATAAAACTTACGGTGAGTCAGGCCCACAAATAAAGAACAGTGTCACACGATGAACAGTCATCGATGACAAAGGAGCCTTATGACCGACAATCATTGTCTGGAGTCAGACACACGGCCTAACAACACCAGCCCTGGCGAATAGAAATTCAAAATTAGTGACAACAACCAACCAGATACGGCCACGAAAAACATATCGCAAGAAACGAAATAGTGAGTGTTATAAATATAACACTCACTCGGGCCAATTTCACAATTTTTTCTTAGACAATTTCATAAGCACGATTTTTCAAACGTCTTAAAGTAATTTGAACATTACCTTACACGATCTTTTGGAGAAGCAATTTCGAACGAGAACCCGGACGAACGTTGCAGAGCAAACTCACGCGAAGAAAAGAGAACCCCGACTAGGAGACGCGCAGCTAGACGAGAATCAAACAACTGACGCCATAACTGACGAAGGAAGACGATTGACGCCGAGTGAAGTATCCTACTCTCAACGAACCATCCACAGACGTTTCGACCTAATCGACGCGTCGACGAGCGAAAATTCAACCCGGCATTATTCCAGAGCAATTCATCGTACGGACCTCCGGACGACCACAGTTTCGTTGTAACTACTGTCACCTCTTTGGTAATTGTTATTTTAGTTACGTAATAAATATATTGTGACCGAGCTCATATGTTTTAATTCTGGTTAATATTTTTTTATTTTGTGTTCTTAATTTTTGACCGTCTGAGCATTTTGTTTAAAGGGGCAAGTTAGTTTAATTAAGTTGAAATCGTTACTGACGCGAACGTTGGCGGTCACGCCGTTCTATCTAATCTTTTAGTCGCCCGTCGTCCCGCCGTCGCCGCCTTCTGATATGCCCCGCGAGAATTTGCGCTCGAACGCGCGTTGGAAGAATGTCGGCAGTTATGCCGATCCGATTATTGTCGATATAGCATCGGTGCCCC
>MQRK01249599.1:0-10182 GCA_001938485.1 Girardia tigrina
AAAAAAAATTTTTTTTATAAAAATAAAAATTTAGTAGTTATGAGGAGGTAATTAATTTAGTTCGCTGATCAAAATTTAAATGGTTTTAAAAAATTGGTTTGAATTGAAATTAAACTGAAAATTTTAAAAATTAAATGATAATTAAATATTTTAACTTTGAATTTGAAAATATTCTGTATAAAATAATATTTTGAAATATTAGAATATTATTTGATATTTTGAAATATTGTTTAATATTATTTTTAAAATATTGTTTTAGCAAAAAATGAATGAATTAAAACAGACAACAGATAGAACATTATTTTAAAAGTAATCATTTTATTTGAATTTTATTAAAAATTTTAAAATCAATTAAGATTACAAAAATTAATATTTTAAACATAAATAATTGATAATGTAAAGTATTTTCAAAAAATTTAAATATACTAAAAATAAATTACATGTTTTTCATAAAAAAATGCAACAGAATATACTCTCTCATTTGAAAAACAAAATTTTAAAAACATTATAAAGGTTAAAATAAACAACAAATTAAAAATAAATATTTCCATTAAAAACTAAATATACGTAAGTTATTAATTTTCATAAATGTTTTAAAAATTAAATATTATTTTGATTGCAATTTGAGATATTTTTTAAAAATTATTTGAAAATAGAGATCGGCGGATTAATGATGAATTAAAGAAATAGTTGAAAAATTTGTTTGAAAATTGTTTTATAAAAAATATTGATATATTGATATAATAAATTCTGATATTGAGGTTGCAACCACTTCTCACACTAGTTTTATCAAATTTTCAGATAATCATTTATTGTCATCGAGAATGAATAAGTGTGCAATTTTCAAGAAAATCGATTGAGTAAAAAACCTTCAAAATAGGTTTCTTAATTATATATATATATATATATATATATATATATATATAATGTATATTCCGGATATAATAAAAAATCGGATATAGTAAAATTATTTCGTGGCAGCAGCATTTGAGTGCAGAAATGTTTGTACTTTTATTAAGTCAATAAAAAATCGGTAAATATAAAATATTTTTCGGTCCTCTGAAGAAAAAATAAACATAATTGCAATCGGTTATAATAAAATTTACTGTGTTCATGTCGCTTGTTACTAGTAACTTAGTTATACTTTTAGTTATGTAGTTAGCTTTAAAAACAATCAAAGTAAGCTCTAACTAAAAACTTATGTAGTTAATTCGACAATCCATTATCTGTTGCCATCAAAGGGTGAGACCGTGAATGATCTTTCTGATAATCAAAGTTCCTGTGAGGCTAACGAATAAATTCCATCAAATGCTACATAAAGTCCGCCTCTATCTGTTCAAGAATTCCTCCTCTGTACATACTTTCAGAAATTTAGACAATTTAAAATTTTCTGTCACCTCTGCATTCAATAGTAAAACGCAAAATGCACTCGATAGTTTTGTAAGACACCACTGATTTACACTTTTCTTTACTCAATGTTGTTTTACATCTAAGTGTTGTCCTCTAAATTTTACAAATAAAATGTACGGTATGCCACTTAGTGTTTTGGTTTGATTGCATGATGCAATTATTGTAATGGGGGCAGCCAGTTGATATAGTTGCGCATTTAGATGTTATTAACTAAGTACTGTAATGCACGTTCCATTTTCAGGAAATCGGCTATTATAAAATCCGGTTATAATAAATTATTTTTCTGGCAACAGGCGCTTTATTATATCCGGAAGTAATTGTATATAGAAAGGAAGCTAATATAAAGCATGTGAAAATTAAATTGTTATTTTAAACTATAAAAATAATTCACATATTAAAAATAATTAAAAAATTCTTTTCATTGATTTTTATTATTTTTGAATTGAAATTCGTGTTTAATTTTAAGGGATATTACATGACGAATTTCGATACTCTAGTACTGGCAAAGAGATCTCTACAATGTTTTGATTAAGCAGGAATATTTAGACAATTTATAAAGTAGACTTACAGAAAATCAAAGCATACAAATGTAATATTTTAGTACACTAGAAAAATGTATAACAACATACTGCATCATGACAATGTACCTTATCTACACTGTATTACATACCCTCTACTTAAAAAAAACTAATGATAAAACACATTTTTCTATTAAGAACACCAATTTGAGTTTTCATATTTTTATTAACACAACAAGTTTGATTGTCCTTGTAAGTAGCGTTTATGATAACTTTCATTATCAAATTCAGTACTCATAATTTAACACCACAATCTTTATTAATATCAACAATTCACATATTTAAACAAATTTCTTGTTAATTCAATTATTTCGTTCATAATTAATCTATTAAATTTTTCTTCCGATTCAATTTGGAAAATTTGGTGATTTTTAAAATTTAAAATAATTTTTACATTTACGAATTTTTACGAAATGTTATCATAAAAACTAATTAATTTACATTTACTATAAGCCTTTATTAAAAAAATTATTTCTTAAAATATTACAATGTTTAATCCGTTAATTATCTATTTAAAAACTTATTTCATAACTTAAAATATCAATTGTTATGACTGCAAGTATATTTTAAATAAGTATTTAATTTTTATGATATTTTTATTTTACTTTTTACTTTTTAATTTACTTTTTTAACATTTTCAAATTAAAAAAATAATAAACTATTTTTTTTGCGAAATGCAAAGTTAAACTAACCCCTCTTAGTGCTCAAGATAATCTTTGTCAAAGCTTTCGTATGAGTGCATTCTAACTAAATTGATTAATGACTTTAATCTTATTAATTTTAGCAAATGGAAAAAATAAATAATTGTTAAAATATTTATTCAAAATTTAAATGATTATTAATTATTTAAAAAATATTACTTTGATTTATTTATTTAAAATTGTAAATAAATTTTACCATTATTTTAAATTAGAAATAAATTTAAGCATAACATATTTTTAGATAATATGAATTAAAATATTAATCATCCATCTGGATAGGAGATACACAATTCCAAATCAACATTCAAAATATTCCTCACATAATTATTAATGGATCTTTTTTGATGAGGCTGATGTTGCAAAGTTAAACATTTAAAATATTAAACGTTCATAAGAAAACAGCAAAATTCAAAGTACATTTCATATTAAGGTTCTTTAAGTTGTTTATTCTTTTGAACTGGGGCAACGTAAAAGGATTTTAAGTAGTTGCTTTAACAAATAATAGAAAACGATGTGCTTTTAACTCCTTTTGTTTGATGTTTAGTAAAAATTCCTATTTACATGAATATAAAGAAGCAATTAACACCAGCATCAATAATAAGTTGGGCGATATTAACAACATCACAATTTGAATGCAAACATTTATTGACAACACAAACAGTTTCTTCACAACAATTTTCATTTGTCATCTTTCTTTGATTGATATAGTTTTTTGTTAATCTATTCAAATCTAAAAAAACAATGAATGGGAAAGTTTAATAATAAATTTTAATTTCTCATAATTTTTATTGGATAAAAATCATTACATAATTTTTTAAATAAACATTAATTTTTAAAATATATTACATTTAATAAGTTAAAATCATTTACTGAAAATATTATTAAAATTCATAATTATCAAACTTTAATTAATTAGTACTTAAAATTAATATCATTAAATTAATTTCATTAGATTCAAATAATCAATCAATAAACATATCAATCCCATCTGAGGAGAGTCACAAATCTAAACAGCATACAAACAACAAACTTACAACATTCCAAATTATCCCTCACAGAATACATTATCAAATAATCCATTCAAGTATTCTTATAGCTTTGAATCGTTTCACATCAAAACACAACATATATCTGAAAAGCTGGAAATCGATTATGCCTAATAAATACATATGTTTTTAAATAATATTTTCAACAATATATTGTTTTTAAAAAAAACAATTATATTTGAACTGACAGGAAAAATATCAGAAAAAATAGTACCACCCACCGAAAACTCCATCACACCCACTGGTGGACGATAGGGACCAGGTTGACTATCACTGATTTAGTCCAAGAATATGATATCCAATATTTCTGGATTTCAGATACATTTAAAATGTTCTATTAGGCATATAATTTATATCATACTATGTTTAACTGTTTTAGTATGTTTGTTAATACATTTAAACAGGCAAAGGTTAAAAATACCACGATCATAAATCATAATATTGTTCCTTAAGACTCTAAACCAGCAGTTCTTAACCTGTGACTCGCGACCCAGTTGATGGTCGAATGACGATTTTCCAAGGATCATCCAAGACCATTGAAAAAATGTGTTTTTGTTTGTATTCTAATGTGTCAACTGTATGGCATGTTATTGTACATTTTTTTCCGCATATCAGATATTTACATTAAAATTGATAACATTACAGTTAAGGATCACCACAACATTGGGATTTGTATTAAAAGGGTCGTATTAAAAGATTGAGAACCGCTGCTCTAAACTAATCTAAAGGATACATATTTAAATTTTTTGATCAAAGGTATCACCGAATTTATCTTTAAGTATGTTTTTTTTAAAATGAAACTTTTACATTTATCGAACGACTCTAAAACGTTTAATTAATCTTTACTGTAACAATCGTTTCTAAACCAGCTTCAAAGTCGGTTGGTGCTTTAAAAAAATATTATTAAAAGTGAAAGATAAATAAAGCAATGATTAACGTAAAGATTAAATTTCCTATTATTAGCAAATGGTCGACCACCAGGATAAAATATTAAATGAAGAATTAATGGTGATGGGAATTGCTGAATACGCCGAAGAAAGTTATGCAAGCCGGTCCGATAATCTTTTGCGAACGAAGAGTAATAATAAGCGTCATATTGATTTATTTGGAACAAATCACATGGATTCTCAAATGACGCTGATTAAGAATGTTCGAATAATTTGTTTTTGAACAATAGTTTTTGATATACATTTTTCAGTTGTTAAATATTGATCAAAACGCAGAAAAGAACAGTGATGCGGAGAGTGATGTTGGATTATTGAGCCAGGAATTTGACTGCCTTATGAAGAACGTAAAAATGAGACAGACATATACCCAAATGGTTACTTTAAGTGCCCCATGCCATCCTTATATTATGAAATTTCATGGATTAACGGAATCCTGCAAAAGGTAAGATGTATAACATCTATTTGCTTCTATGTAATATATTTTTTATAAATAATTGATTTTTACTAAATTCTGTTCTTAATCGATATACCACAGACGTAATTCGATGGGAAAGCCTTTTTAATTCGTAATTTAGAGCTCTTTATAAAAAATTAATACGTTTTGTTAGAACTTCATTTCTACATGGTGAGCCATAATTCCTTGAAACATTTGATATTTGCTTAAATAGTAAAACAATGACAATATCAACAAAAACTTGTATTTTTCCATAAACAAATTTATTAAAATTTAGGGATATTTTTGTTTTAATTCAAAATTTTTGTTTATATTTTGTTCATGCCAATCTGAAATGCTAAATGTAAAAGAAAGAGTAGAAATAGTTCGTTTGTATTCAAAGTATGAATCATAACTCACTGTCAAGCGGGAATTTCAAAAATCTGGTTGGAAACATATTTCTTCATGTCAAGCAGTAATTAACACATTCAATCGCTTCACAGAAACTGGCCCAGTGGTTGATTACAACAGATACTGTTACTCAAGGACAGAAAAGGAAAGTAAAGATGCTATTGAAAGTGTTTTTCCTTGTGGAGATGGATTAGAAGATTGTCAAAAGAATTGAAATATTCTTACAGATATTCTTACTTCTTATTCTATATGAATATCCAATCTTTAATGATAAATCTTATTAGGAAAGATCACTGAGAGACGCCACAAGATTCACTTGACAAGATCAATGCAAATTGCAAATTTTTGGAGTCTTTGTTTATTTTCCTAACACTCGCATTTTTGTTTATTATGTGAATTTCTTTCATTTAAATAAGGCGCTCTGTATCTTCTAACAGAAGACGGGGACGATGATCGGTGAGTACATCACAAGCGGTACTAAATAATCGTTTGGAGGGAACACTGGTTGGAGTAGAAGGAAGAAATACTCTTTTTGGATATTATAAATTCATCGATGTTTCCCATGGATAGTCATTTTGAAGTTGGTGAAGTGACTATTGTTGAAACTCCATTGTGTGATCCGTCACCGTATATCTAATAATTCATTTCGAATAACCAATTTTGGAGTGTGGGTGAGACAAGAAACATGTGGAACATCCACCAAATTCTATTTGGTTAGCATACAATGAAAGGTATTTCCCATTTCATTAGCAGTGTGTGCTTCATCATAAGGTTAAAAATTCAGAAATGCATGTTTATGTCCAAATTGAGACGTTTTTTCTAGCCAATGCATGTGCTAAGGAACATTCTAGAACTCTATTAATAGTAATTTCATTCATCCGAACAAATAAGTTCGATGCATGTTATTAAAAGCCCCACCTTACATTCCGACACACATACGTAACATTCAATACACGAATAGGTCTTATTTCTGTCATTCTTGTGTGAGTCTGTGTGTAGAAAAAGGAATGTTGTTGATAATGGATTGCATTAATGGACAGATTGATCATAATAATCGAGTTTTGCAGGATTTAAACCCTAACGGTAATTTTAGGCGCATTTATTCAAGATAATTAATTCTTCAATAATAATTGGAGATGCATCCATATCATATGAAATCATTCATAAAAATACTATGTACTAGTTCACTTGAAAATAAAAATCTTAAAACCAAATAATTTTAAAAAACACTCGGAAAATATCAATATATTCAAAATATCAACTTCAAGGTCTCTCCGATGCATTCCTAGTTTTTACCCAACCTAAAAGTTTGCGTAATGCGTATTTAAAATTCCATTTCTTCTGATTCTTATATTCTTGATGCAAAAATTATCGTTATTTATAATTGCATGTTTTATTCTATTTAGACCTGTTGCTATGGCTTCCGATTCTGTTAACAGTATAATTATTGAACCTGAACCCCAAAATCATCTCCATCGTATGCTTGTCGCTCATTGTGTCCAATCCAGTGGGGGTGGTGAACAGGGAAACGATCTAGTGCTCAGGAACACAACATTGATGCCATCTATACCTGGGCTACCCTTTTTAATGATATTGATCTTCACTCCATATGCCGAATTAATGTTAGTTTTTTTATTTTAATGTGATCTATTCTGTTTTCATTTTAGCTTTTTTTATCAGTGTTATCATGATTTTGCATTGACAAATTTGAACTTTCGATCATATTAAAATGAATTTCTATTTTGAAGAAAAATGTATTAATATAACAATTACAACTTATTAAAACAAATTTCTGTTTAATATTATTTTTCAAATTTTTTTGAGGAAACATTTTATTTAGATGAACAAATCCATATAATAAAAATATTATTTACATAAAAATTAAAGTTATTTTTAAGTTAATTTTATGTGTCAAAAATTTAATTTCATTTTTAATCACTAACAATCAAAGCTTTGTTTTAGAAGAATGATTAAATTGTTTTGCTTTAAGTGTGATTTCTTTATATTTTTTGTTCAATTTTTAATATCGACTTTTGAAGAAAAGAACGAAATTTCATCATAAATCGCAGTTAGAGACAATGAAAAATAAATTCTAACCTATTAAGAACACCAACAAGGGTTTTCAAACACTTTTTTTCAATACAATTTGAATAGTCCTTTGGACAACTGTCATTCAAGCTTTCATAATTTGACATCGTTCTAAATTGATAAATTTTTGTTAATAAAATATTATTCGAACAAATTTTCATTTTAAATGATTTTCAGATTTTATTTTTAAAGTTTTAATTTTATAATTTTAGTAATAATTTTATCTACATTAATTTTATTTATAAAATGATTTTATTTAAAGAAAAAACATTAATTTAATCAATTTAAAAGAATCAGTTAAAAGTTATTTACTTTATTTAAATTTTTGATATTAAAATTTGAAACGATTTAATATTTTTAAAGTTTTTTAAATATCCCATGCTGTAATTTAAAATGCAAATGATTCTCGAATAACTATTATTCGGTAACATCCAAATTACCAATTTTACATCTGGGTGGGAGAAACTCATTTCCAAATACTAAACTCAACTCAATTTAAAATATTCCTCATATAACCCAAATTCAGTCTTATTCTCACCGTCAGGATTTTATGTCATATAACATTTTTCTACCTCATCAAAGTTGGGTTATTATGAGTTTAAATGAAGCAATTTAAAATTTAAGAGATTTAAAACGAATGATATCATATTTGAAGGGCCAAAATTAGTTAGATTGATGAATTATACAACGAAAAAAATATACAACTGTACATCAGAACAAACATCATCCTCTAATATCATCTTAGTCTTCAATCACTAACTATCAATGAATTTCCAAACTCTGTGGTTCATAACTGAAGGTTCTTTAGATTATGGCTCGTGGCACCTACATCGTAGTTTTTTATCTCTTCATCTTTGCGCTTCACTTATTTTGATAATCAAAATAACCATTTGTCACACATGTTTAAATCTGGTGAATATAATGTTTGGAAAAGTGTTCTCACTTATTGTTTATCAAAAAAACTCAACGAATTTTCATGCTCAATGAAATGGTCAAGAATGTCTTTCAATCTTGATCAGTTTCACAAAAGAAATTGGTAAGTAATAAACATCATAACCAAAAAATTTCTGCTTACTGGTGAAAATAAGGATAGCATAGGTTTTCGAAATATAATGCAGCTCCGGTACGCGAATTAAAAGATGAACCACATGTCTTGTTAAGTACATTTGTCAAAGCTGGATCAAAATGAACAAAATGATCATACATAGCGTAAAGATATTCTCCTTACCAATGGTCAATGTTTTTTCTAATCGACATCACCACTGTTCGTCTTAGTTTTCTTTGTTGACGTCAGCTCACAAACACCAATTGATATACCGATTCAGGCGATATTCCAGTCATTTCCTCTCAATTCCTTGTTGAGAGGTATTGATTTTCCATTCATAAGCATTGATATTCTCAATATTTTCTGGAATCGTTCAATTAGATAAGTGTCTGATTCTTGTGTCACTAATTTCTTCACTGCATAATGAACATTGCAGCAAAACGATATACAATTTCTAGCAGTTCATCATACATTTACCTTTATTTTCTTCAATTGTAATTTCTTGGTCACTGGTCGTTTGGCTATTGAAAATGATGATGACGTCTGTCGCTAAAGTGAAAGTTAATATTTTCAGAAAGCGACAATAAATTTCCACATTATACTTTGTGGATAGTGCTTGAATGTACAAGTAATTATATACAAAAGTCATAAAAATTAAAATTATTTTCGGTCATATCAAGTGTAAATCAGGAGTATGAAAAACCTTATGACAACAACTTTTTTCAATCACCAGCATTGTAGTTCGTATGTGAAGTTTTTTGTTGTTTTAATTAACGTATTTTTATTGCATTGACTTTTTAAAATATTTTATCATTTTTTTCTTTTTTAGTAAACAATTCTTTTTGTGATTTTGTAATTGTTAAAAATAATTCTTTATTACAAATTATTTGTCATTTTAACAAAATTTTTGAAAAATTTTAATATAAAAACTATAGATCTGATAAATTCCAAACTCGGTACATTGGTGCTAAATGTGGTCTCGGTATAGATTCAGAAGGAAGACCATTACATCCTGCTAATGATATAGATATACGAACTGATGTGAGATTTGATTCAGGGGATATTAAAAATATCAATGGAATCAGAAGTCTGTTGAATCTGTCTCTTGGGAATGTGGCTCATTCTCAAGATACAATGGATAAATATCAATCTGGGATAAAAAAATTTATCACTTCGTAAGTTATTCTCAAATCGTAATTTCGTACATTATCCTTTGACAAAGGCTACTCCTGAAACACAACCGAGACTTAGTAAATAATACGAACATTGGAGAATATTACTATCATCCCGATGTTAATGTTTTAAAAAGCAATTCCTACAACGATAATCGAGAAATGAATCGAATTTTCATTCCACACACGTTTCTTGATGGAGTAGCTCGCCGCCTCGACTGGGTGAGAAATCCTATTCTTGGCGATCCCAGAACTGAACGAGCTAAAGCCGAATGGTTACCTCGTTACATGGCAGCTGCGGAAGAAAATCTTAAAGAATTATCAACACCGCATAGGTAAACCTTTTTATTC
>MQRK01249606.1:10501-26405 GCA_001938485.1 Girardia tigrina
TATGAGTCATTATAGCATCACTATTTTCCCCATTAAATAGACTAGATTGTTGATATTTTGTTATAGTAATAAATCTTATAATCGAAATTTGTTATTGGATATTAAATGGATAACAGTTACCATGGTTACAACCGCTTTAATCACTATATCCGTTGCTAATGAAAAACGTTCCTTGGTTACCTTTACCAAGTTTACCTGAACCGTTGCTAGGGTGATCGGAACCGTTGCTAGGGTGATCGGAACCGTTGCTAGGGAACCACCGACCAATTAGAAGTGTTTTTGGGTAATCGCGAATTTGTTGCACCAACAAAATTAATCAAATACATAATAAACGAAATAGAGAGCCACAGAGGGGTCGAGAAACAAATGTACTTTCTCAGAAGGCACTCACCAAAAGCATATCCATACAAACAGACATACCAGAAAAAATTGCTTTGATGAGTTAACATAAGGAGATCGCACGCCACAAAGATTTATTTCATACACTGAAACAAAGATTAAATCAAATAGAAAAAAAATCTGAGTCCATAAAAACTTTCTTCCTCAGAACCTTACCAGACCATATAAGACTTTAACTGGTAACGCACAAAAACAAACTAGGAGAAGAACTGACACAAATAGCGGACAAAATATTCGCAGAAACTAACCCCGAAATCAACAATATTTAAACCCAAGCAAAAAAAGAACGAAACGATAACACAACCATCCTCAACAACGTCAGTAAACAATTATAGAAAATTAGTACCAAATTCTAAAACTTAGAAAATAGACTAAACTAAGTTGAAGACCCAAAAAACAAGAACTAATAAAAATAAATCCGCAAAAAACAGATCAAACAACAATCAATCATACCAGTTGTTTAACTGATGTTTAACTGTTATCATTTTATAATTTCTCAAACTACCATTTTACAAATTTATAATTTAGGACTCCATTTTTTATAATTCAACAAGTTTAACAATTTATAACTTTTCAGCATTTACAATTTCATATTTTAGCAGATATAAGTTAGACCGAGACGAGCAACCAAGAAGAAATAATTGTCGTGGACCCCTACATCTATATAAATATCATGGATCTGGATTTAATTTTTCCCTTTCGTGGACCTCTTGAGTGTCGTCGTCGACCCCTGATGTTCGATAAACTCCTTTTTGTATCACTTATTTTATTTTATTTTAGACTATTGTTGTGTTGATGTTTTTGCGTAGTATTTGCATGTTTAAATGTTGTGTGTGGTTTTGGGATTGTGTGTCTCTTAACCAGATTGATGATTAATATTTTAATTCTTATAATCGGAAACTTATTTATTCAAATTTAGATTTAATATTTTTATTTTTGTAAATTTTAAATAATTTTATTGATTTTATTTTTTTAAATTTTTAAGAAAGATTTTCAAATTTATATTCATCTACTGGAGAAACATTAATTGACGACAAGAATTATTTGCTGAAGTAGATTAAATACTACAAAAGAAAAGAACAAACTGTTAGAATCTTTTTCTGACAAAAATTCATATTCCAAAAAGAGGATTACATTCAAAGTAAGAATTTCTTTATCCTTTCATCTGAATTGATTAAAATCCATAATCAGAAGTTTTTATCAAGTAAAATGTAGTGCACCCAAAAAGTCCGTACATAATGTATGAAGGAAATATTATTTTGTCATGATATTAAATATTTACTGTAGGTTTATGTTTTATTTGTTTAGTTTTTTTTATATTATCATTACAGTTTATTTGGGACTAGTAATGATTGATACTGTGGTATATCACAGCATTGAAGTTTCTAATATTGTTGAGTATTTGATTTTCTATCAAAAAGTCAAAAATAATATAATAAATTTTATTTACAAAAATAAACAATTACATTTGCGTAAATAATCGTAAAAATTATCAACCTCCCCTCTTTAATAATTATAATTGACTGACAATCTTCCGACTAACCAGTTTTAAATCTTAATTTTTAATTTATATTTTTTCAAATTATTGCATCAAATAGATCTACATATACAAATTTTCAATATCTAGAATTAAATTGATAGATATATTTCAAATATCTAAAAACATGTGAATATTTTATGAAAATGTTTCACTTTTTATAGTCGATTTCTTTGATCGACTTTTCTGATTTAAAGGTCAGTTCAATTGCGATTTTCGTCTTTCATGAGGCTGGCATTTAAAAATAATATAACCCGCAGATGCCAAACTGCTTCGATCAGATTGAAATAATTTCAGTGATCCGATCAGTTAAAATAATTACCCTGAGCAGATCAAACAAATAATTAGTAAATTCCTTCTTTTAAGTCTTTCGACGTACTTTTAAATTAATTAATTAATTTTTTTTAATATTATTAATTTTATTTATTCTTTTATATAATCTTTTATTATTTCTACAAATTATTTTCTCGTTCTTTATACAGATAAGTATTATCTTTCTTAAATTTAATTTAATATCATAATTATTTTCAATTTATGAAAAGAAGTTTATTGACAATTTTTTATTGATTTTTAAATTACTTTATCATCAATATTACACCATGTTCCTAATAACCATTTATTCGCAATCAAAGGAGACATATAATGGTGGTTTTACATCACATAGAGCAATGTACAAGTTGGACGCATTCTTTAAATAAAGGCAGACAGTCAGTTTTCGATGGTCAAACACCTGAACGCCATGTAAAATTTCTAACAAAATTAAAGAAAAGTGTTAGTTTTTACTGTGAAAGTATCGTTGAATCAAAACGTGAGCACTGGTAGATGCTTTTAATACTAGCAAAGAAGCCGCTTAAGTAATCCAGTATGGATTATGTTTAAGAAAACTGGAATCTAGATTTATTCCCCTCTTTATGTCACCACGGAGGTGTGAGAAGCTACTGAATTGCTCTCAAGTAAACCTCTTCCTTTTCCAACAGTATGATGAAATGTTTTTGCGTAACATCATCATGTGTGATAAAACTCCTCTCTTTATGTACCTGCCAGAGTTTTTATGCAAGTCAAGTTAGTCGAAATGTCCAGGAGAATCAAGTTTCAAGATGATTAAATCTGGAATCTCTCAAAGAATAATACTTATGCATCATTTTGAACATTTTTGGAGGACTGTTGGGTTTATCCGTGTTTATCTAGCTAAAAACAACACGTAGACTCAACTCTGCATACTACTCTTATCTTGTATGTAAATATCGACATGTTTGAAGAACATAACAGTTTATTCCTATATTGTTTCTCCAGGACAAGTCACCAAACAAGAAAAGTGTAGAATCCATGTGAGTTCTAGAGGAAAGTGGATTTGGCCTACCCTTCCTACAGCTTAGACCTTGCCACAGAGATTTTACCTTTTTAAGTATACGAAGAAACATTTCTGTAACAAACAGTAATCAAATAGAAACACCAAACTTATACACATTAACATATAATATCTATTTGCATAATTTTTAACATAAGAGCCATTTACATTCATATACTTTTATCAGCGCTGTGTAGTTCAGAATTCAGAAATATCATTCAGTAAATATATTTTTGATGAAATCTAAGAACTGATCAAGTAGGAAACTCTGAACCTCATCCTTCAGATCTTCATGATTCCAAACTTGTCCTAGCTATTTCACGGACTTTTTGGGTGCGAAATGCAACTTGAACTTTTTAAATTCTTAATTACTATCTATAAATTTAAATTCACATATCAAACTAACTATACGTTACTTTAAATTCTTACAAAAAATTTCGAAAGCACTAACACAATCAAATTTTTTATTGTTTTATTGTATCAAAAACATTTGTACATTTGTATTTTTGTAATTTTATAAATATTATCTTAAAATTTCAATAAATCGATTTTTTCTGTATTAAATCATTTCATTTAAATACATTTTATATCGCAAAATATAAAAAATCTATTTTAAATATAAAACTCATTGAACTCTTTCGAATTAAAACTCAACATAAAGAAACATTTTCAAAAAAAGTTTATTTTACTTTAAAATACAAACTGAAAATTTACGAAAAAATGTTTACTCTATAAATTTACTGTATAAATTGTACAAAATTAAAAAATATCAACACAATTTTCACATAAAATGTAAATTAAGTTCAAATTATATGAGTTACGTTGTTAATGGTCAGTGACGTAATAAAACAAAATCAAGGTTGATATATATGTTCAAAAAGTTTTTTTGTTATTTTTAAAAATAAATATCAATTTTATTTTGTTACTAATTTTATTTATCTTTTTCAAATTGAAATTTTGATTTCATTCTAGTAATTATCATTTTAAAAGATTCGTATTTTATTTTAATAAAATGATAACGATGTTTTAATTTTTCAGATTAGAAAGTTTAGATATTGAGATAGATCACTATACTTATAGTTCGAGATTAAGACATCAATTGGTTAAAATATAAAATATGAAAAGTTTTCAAGGACCGAAATTTGGAATAATTGCTTTTATTTTACAAATTGGATTTCTGTTGATGTTTGGGTTTCTTGTACGATACAAAGATGATATTGATGCCACCAAATACAATAGTTCTGCATCAACTATAACCGAATCAAAATACTTTTATTTTCAAGATGTACAAGGAATGATGTTCCTGGGATTTGGTTTTCTTATGGTCTTTCTAAAGAAGTATGGATACAGTAGTATTGGTTTTAATTTTTTTATTTGCGTCTTTACAATCGAGTGGGCCATAATAATGATAGGAGTTAAACATATGAAGGATGGATACATATTAATAAATGTCGAAGATTTATTAAATGCAGAATTTTTATTAGCGGCAATTTTAATATCGTTTGGTGCAGTTCTTGGAAAATTAAGTCCCCTTCAATATATGTTAATGGTTTTAATAGAAGTTCCCATTTGTTCTTGGAATGAATATTTAGGCAGAGAATTATTCTTTGCTGTCGACGCTGGTGATACAATATTCGTACACACATTTGGAGCATATTTTGGTTTAGCATGTGCTTGGATCGTTTCTGGAGCTCATGCGAGAGAACATGAAAACGAAGATTCCAGATACGATTCCGACTTATTTTCAATGATTGGAACTTTAATTTTATGGATATATTGGCCCAGTTTTAATTCAGGAAGTGGTAAAGGAGATAATCAACAAAGGGCAATTGTTAACACAGTAATATCTCTTTGTGGAAGTACATTTATGACATTTGTCATAAATGCCTTCATAACAGTAGATAAATCCGGTGACAAATTGATAAGAGGGAAATTTAAAATGGTTTACATTCAAAATGCTACCTTATCTGGAGGAGTTGCTGTTGGAGCTTGTGCTGATTTGATGATTCAACCTTGGGGAGCACTATTAATCGGCACTAATTTTATTTTATAATTTTTATAATATTTTTTGTAAAAGGATCGGTTGCTGGAATAATATCAACTTTGGGATACCATTACTTAACTCCATTGTTAACCAAAATCTATCTGCATGACACATGTGGAGTAAACAATTTACATGGTATGCCTGGTATAATTGGTGGTATTGGTTCTTCTGTTGCGGCTTCAGTAGCCTTGATAGATAAGAGATATGGAAATAATATTTACAATACATTTCCTAAAATGGTTAGTTTTTTATTTATTATTTTAAATTATTTGTTTTGATAAAAAGAATTTTCAAAGTAAGTGTTTTTAATGTTGAAGAAAATAAAAAGGAAATGCAATAAAATTTAGAAAATTAATTTTGTTAAAAATTATTTTATTTTTTAAATTATAGCTCATTTGTGTGATTTTTTCTGTTTTACTTTTACGTTATGCTTCGTGATGGTTATGATTTTTTGATTCATTACAAATTATAAACTATTATCTACAAAATGACATCTCCATAGAGAGGTAATCACCAAATCAAATATAAGTTGAAGTGAAATTGTTAAGTATTTATATTTGTTATGCTGATTCTCATCATAAAAAAGATGAAACCGCTAGTGTTAACTGTTACTGTTAAATATCTTTATATATGAGCATATATTAGCTTTTTGTTATAAGTATTTTCAGCATGTAAAATAAGCGCATGCATAATAAAAGATAATAAAAATAAAAATTCTTAAGTATGTTTGATCAAAGATAGTAAAGAATTATACGAAAAAGTTTCACCAAAAATATAAATCATGATAAATTCAAATTCAAAATGTTTGGAAATTCAGCTAAATAGAATAGTGCACCAAGTATCGAATACCTCCGTAAGAGGACATTAATTTCAGAAACGAAAGAGGTTCGAGATAGTGAAGTCTTCTTGTACAAAAACAAGTTAACTTGACGACGTCTAGACAAAATTATTATGATTAATATATTTATTATTATTAGCACTTTAATTTAATTTAAAATAGGTCGATAGAAGTGCTCCAATTCAAGCAGCATATCAGTTAGCCGCACTTGGGTGTACAATCGCAATTTCTATAGGTGGTGGTATTTTTGCTGGTAGGTAAATCAGTTATGATTTTACTGTTTTAATTAAAATGTTAAGGTTTAATTTTGCGTTTTATTCCAATATTCGACAAACCGAAAAAGAATGATTTATTTACTGATGAACGATTTTGGATTGTTCCGGAAAAGCACTTCGCGGTTGTTGAAAACACAAAGGACAAGAATTATGAATATGGAATGGCAGAAAAGAGTTTTTAAATTTGGAAATGAATAATCTCATCAATAAATATTTTTGAAAAACTAACTCCATTAATAAATTTAATGATTATTCCACCTTAGACTTAATGAAAAAGATTACATATATCTATTGAAACCATCAAAGTTTATTTTGCTATTTTTCATCATTTTAAACTTCTAGAATTTTTAATTATAATTTTATACTATCAAAAAATATTTTTTGTAATGATAAAATACTTTTGAATTCATTTTATTTAATCATTTTTAATAGAATTCTCGTCCTTATTTAATGAAGAACTTTTTTTTAATAACTGATACTTATACGATTGAATTTATCAATTTAAAGTATGAACTAAACAGACCCTTGAAACACAAAAAATGAAATTAAATATATTATTTTTATTTTAAAAAACAAGTTAATAAATATTTATGGTTTAAATTTTTTATAATACGAGAGTAGTACTCAGCCTTTCAAATGGCAAAATAGTTTACAATAACAAACACACAGAAAAATAAAAAAAATAATTTGCAATTATTTTAAACTATTTGGTCCACCCCAGGGATATGCTCCAGCGATTAGATGGGTACATCACTGGATAAAAAATTTATTCGTTTTAATTTGGTATTGGTCCTTGTATAACGGGAACGAATATCAAATATCAATTTTATTTTAGTTTCGATATGAAATCCGATAGAAAGGAAACATGAACATTTTTTTTCTGTGCTGCAACGTTGTCTAGTTGTGTAGAAAATGGACCGATTTCAAGGGATTATCTCGGTCCCGGTTGTTTTATCTATTCGAATAAATATCTACATTTTAGGGTCAGAGAGGTCACATTTACACAAATATGTTACACTCTTAAATTTTAATTTGAGCCTGGAGACTTCTAACAAAACTGAAAACGGACGAATATCAGCATATCTCGCTAAATAGATTGTTGCGCTATTGAAAACAATATACCACTGGAATTGCCTCTTCTATGCGATTAAAATGACGTACTTATTAAGGTGATAAATGCCAAATATCCTTTATCATAAATCCGCCTTCAAACAGTATGACCAAATTGCAAATAGTATATTTGTTTAAATGTTTTGAATTTTATTAAATTGTTTACTCAGAAACCTTTTCAGGGATGCCAGCAACAATTTTCCAAAGTTATCTAAATATATACTATTATTGGTTTCATGATAATTGCGTAAAGACAATTGCATAAATGACAATTGCGGAAAGACGATTACGAACATGAACAATTTAGTAAGGCACAATTGCGTAGACATTATTAAATTATTATTATTAATTATTATTAAATTATTGATGGTTTTGAATGAAATGATGGCACTTATATACAAATCCAATAGTAGGGGGCAAATGTATGTTCTGCCCACAAGACCCCCCCCAGGCGGTATCCCGTGGCCATGGCAACGGTTACCATAGCAACAGGTCCGGTTACCATAGCTACGGTTGCGGTTACTATGACAACAGCTGCGGTTACCATAGCAACGGTTCCGATCACCTTATTTCGCTTCTGATTGGTCCCCGGTACCTTAGAAACACTTCTGATTGGTTCCTGGATCCCTAGCAACGGTCGTGATCACCCTAGCAACGGTTCCGATTGGTCCCCGGTACCTTGGAAATACTTCTTATTGGTTCCTGGGTCCCTAGTAATGGTTTCGGCTGCCATAGAAACTGTAACCAAGGACGTTTTCTATCAGCAACGGATACAGTAATTCAAGGCGGTTGTAACCATGGTGACGGTTACCGTATCCATTGCAACCGTCACCTTTTCCGTAGCAACCGAAGAAAAAAAGTGCTAATTAATCGCTGCACAGTGCCCAAATGTGCTAATCAATATTTTTAAAGTGCTAATCGATAGTGCACATTGTGTCGCACATTTCCAATATGCTAGCACAGTGATTTTTAAGTTGCATATGTGCAAAAGTGCAAAAATCAATACATAAAAATTTTTAAAAGTACTAGTGTCAAAAATCAATATCATGTGTTTGATGCACATTTTGATTCTCTATCTGAATTTACAATTAGAAATTTCATATATTGATTACTTTTACTTATAATTAACATAATGTGCAAATTTACACAAAATGCACATCGATTTTAAAGGTACAAGGAAGCAGAATATCAAAAAAGTGCTCATGCATTTGAATAGAAACCCATATACNTACATTCAGATTCCACATCAACATTTTAAAAAAGTGCTGATAAATCAATTTTTTCGAACATTTCTGAAATTCTCAAAAAAGTTCTCAAAAATATATTTTTTCGTATATATCTTAAACCCACGTGATATATGTGTGTTGTTTACCATCAAACAATACCTCGTGAATTGCCCAATGCACCTAATTATCAATCACAAGTACCATGATTACCGTAATCATGATACATAACATTTTAATATTATATATAAAAACAATCGAAAACACCTTAGAAACAATCACTGTTATCTTTAAAGCAATGAAAAACACCTTACAAACACTTTTAAAATCATCGAAAACATGTAAAAACCACCAAAATTACTGAAAAAAGTGCAAAAATCAATACTACACTCGTCTGCATAGGCGCACATGTGCTAATCAATACTGAACATGTTCCAATCAATAATGCACATGTGTTAATCAATACTTCACATGTACAAGTGTGCAAAATCAATAAGTTCGCAATTGTGAAAAGAGTACTATATTAATGTTTTATATATAATAGAGCTAAGCATAGATCGAAGGTAGTAAGATATCGAAAATCTGTTTGAACACATGGATAGTAACTCATATATGAATAGTCAGATTCAATATCAACATTTTTGAAAAAATCGATACGTAGTGCTTTTTCAAATATATGTACATTATGTGTGCAAATATTATATTATAGGTATGTATTATATTATGATATTATACTATGTTATCAACCAATATCGTATCAGCCATTCAAAACGTGATCGTATCCAAGGTGATATCATCATGCATTCATCGTGTCAACATATTGTATCCATCATGTCAACGTATTGCATTCATTGTGTCAACGTATTGCATAGTTAACATGTTATAGTATATATCAATATTATTTATAATAAAAGTTGTTTTTTACATGTTTATGAATAAAGACATGTATAAGACGAGTATTTTCAGCAAACATTTATTTACATATACAATATATTTGAAACACAACTTACATAGTTGTAAACAAAATATTGTCAAAAACACGTGTTACAAAATCCTTATAGTTTAAATCTTTCAAACCAGTGATTACAATTTTCCCAGAACCAAAAACATTCACAAATATCGGATTGAATCAAGTTAATCTCAAAGAAGGAAATATTTCAGGTTCATAATGATTCGGAGTAGTCTTTTTCAAAGCATTGATATTTATAGGCTCGCCATAATCACACGTCACTGTAATTGATTGTATACTGACATTGGTGATATTGAATGGTAAAGTGGATGGATCAATTGGTTGTTTACAGCCCATTATTCGACATTTACCATTGCGGAATAATATGATGGTATAATATGGAAAGTGTAAAACACATCGGCACGGTTTAGTGCCAAAATGGAGGTCTTTCAAACAATCTTGAGTAAATCCTTTGTAATTGATATTACGCAGCATTTTGTTAAAAATGTACGTCAGTATTCATTTCAATTCAAATTCCCGCCTTGTGTCTATTTATTAAAAGTGATTCATTAAAACAAATTAATAACAAGTGTTAGTTTTGTTATTTTAAAAGTAATAAGTAATATTATTATAATAGTGTGTTTTGTTTTAATGCATGAAATAAAATAAATATAAGAAACGTTATGAGATATCGCGACATCCAGACATTTTGTCATTATTTCAAAATCCGTTTGACAAATCAAATTGCTCCTGCTGAAATGAAGTTGAAGTTTAAATCATTTAATGAACTTAACCAGGTAACTGAAGAAAAGAAGATTGATGATGAGACAATTAATGGATTTAACCAATTAACTGAAGAGATAAATGCTGATCAACCGAAGCTAGTCGAATCAGCCAGACTAGTAGGATGGCCTAGACTAGTCAGGCTGCTTAGGCTAGTTTGACAACCAATAGTAGCCCAGGTTAGCCTGGTTAGCCTAAGCAGCCTGGCTAGACTAGGCACTCAGACAACCAAGGATATCCATGCACCAACTGCTGAAGCTTCGGTTAATCAGGCTAACCAAGTTATTTATACTCAACCAAAACAAAGAGATGCTCCACAAAAATCTTCCGCACCATTGGTTTCTACATCAACAACATATAGAGGATATCAGATTAATTTGTTGAAATATCCAAAATCAATGAAATTGAGAGATCCGGTATATGTTAGAAAGAGCAAATTCAGCTACCATGTAAAGGACATTAGTGATCGCAATTATGATCTTTTGAATATTGTCCTACAAAAAGTAGGAACAAGACCAGATGGAAAGCTGAGTGAACATAGAGAACAATATTTTCGATCAGATGATGGATTAAAATTCAGAGATTTTATGGGTCATGAAAAACCAACAATGGACTTATCTAATTATACTACGGCATTTATCAAAATATGCATACAAGGTAGAAAAGAAAGAGATGGTAAAAATTATCCAATCTGGAAATTGTCGAAAATTCGTTGTTTTTAATTGTTGATGCAAGTTGTATTGTTGTGTTAATAAATCCTTTTATATATGTCTCTTTGTTTTAATGCATCAATTAAAATAAATTAAATAAATGTTATGAGATATTGCGATATCAAGGTATTTTGTCATTATTTCAAAATCCACTTACGAAAATGGTGAGTTTTTACTTAGCTCCGCACATTTATTAATTTGTGATTTCTTAGAATTGCAATTTCTACAATTACTGTAAATACCAATTCAATTCAATTGAGTATTTCATCTATCCAAAATGTGAAGTGGTATGTCAATCAAGCTTTGAAGAATTTTACAATAACCATAAACAACACCAAGTTCCTTTCACCAATTCGAAAAAGAATATATTCAAGCAATACATGTCACAAATTATTCAAGAGAAAATTCCAACGAAAATTCATCATTGTTCATTATACAGATACTGTATGGCAAATGTTCATAATTCGCAAAATTGTCATGATACAATGCAGCGTTACTATGGATATGTGTTCAATAGATGTGAGTATTACATTTGTCCAGTATGTCAAAATGAAAGTAGTGGTGACTATAATCAATTTTATAAATGTCACAAGGACCAAACAAATCCAATTTCAAACAAGTCCAAGAAGACTATCTTCCAATCATCAGCGTATCCAGTTCTCGCAGCACAAAATGTTTCATATGTTCCAATTGAGAAGAATGTTTCAAATGTTCAAATAGAGTAAAATCTTTCAAATACGGTAAAAGTTCCCTTAAAACATGTAAATGTTACAAATTTTCCAATACAGATACCTGTTTCAAATGCTGCAGAGACTGCCAAAGCAGCCAAAGCTGCAAATATTCCATCAAAACGTGCAAATGATACAAATATCATTAATGTTCCATCAAAAAGCTCAAGGCAGAGACCAATTCATAAAGCGTCATTGAATAAGAAGGTGCGTCAATATGTTATCAAAGCTCCCCAGGCTAACATAGGCAGCCTAGGCTGCAAGGTTACAAGTCTCCATGAGTTTCTGGAATATTCCAAGAATGAAACCATGGAGATTCTACAAGACAACATGGTTGATTTCAAGGCCATCAAAGTCAATCTTAAATTGGAGGCAACATTCACGAATGTTGAAGATGAATTATCACATAGAGCCTTCAAGACCAAAAATAGGCCTATGTTAGAATCAGATGATATTATGAGCTGGCTCAATGAAGAATATGCCAAGATAATGAAGGAAGCTGATGAGAGCAAGGAAAAGAAGAGTGGATGGACTCTTGCTTCTGTTAACCAATTGATAATTCATGTTCATAAATACTCCCAAATGAGAGGCAGCTCCTACATACCGCTTCCTGAATGGATAGTCAAGAAAAAAGAACATATCAATTTCCACAATGATGACAACATGTACTTCAAGTATGATATGCTGTCAAAATTTGTTGAGGATCAGAAGCATGCGTCACTAGTATGGATATACAACAATCTGCAGCACCCATATGACTTCAAATGCATAAAATTCCCACCGAGCTTGGATGAAGTCAATAAATTTGGAAACTACAACAATGTATCAATCAACATATTTGGATTGGAACATGAAAAATTTTATCCCTTACTTGCATGTAAGGAAGAATTAGAAGATCATCGGGATTTGCTATTGCTAGATGATGGAGAAAAGAGGCATTTTATATGGATCAAGAACTTTGAGCGCCTTATCCGATCTCAAACATCAAAACATACAGAAAGGATCGAGATTTATAAAAGATGTTTTATACATTTTAATGGTTCTGAAGCTATAATCAAATTGGAGGAGCACAAGGCCTATTGCAATAACAATCATTGCATCAGAGCGGAATTTCCCAAGGAAGATTATATCGAATTCAAAGAATATGAAAAGATGCAGAAAGTGCCCATTATCATATATTGTGACTTTGAAGCCATTCTAAGCCCAATCCAAACATGCAATCTGGATCCACAACTTAGCAGTACGACAGCATACTAGTATCATGAGCTATCATCAAACTTGGGGTTTGACAATGAGTCATTCCTATACAGAGGTCCAGATGTAGCGGAATGCAACGTATGGAGAGTTATGCCCACAGAATTGAAGACATGTTGCAGCAACACAAGTTCAACATGATAATGACAGGGCAAGAAAAGTGTGAATGGAACAAGGTAGCACAATGCTACTTGTGTGAAAAACCATTCACAAATGACAATCACAAAGTCAAAGACCATTGTCATTTTACTGGAAAATATAGAGGAACAGTACGTAATAACTGCAAGTTGCGATGTAAAACATCTACAAATGTTCCTGTTGTATTCCACAATCTTAGTGGATATGACTCCCATTTCATAGTAAGAGAACTGGGGAAAATCAAAGGAAATATAGATGTTATTCCAAACAGCGAGGAGAAATACATCACATTTACTAAGCATGTTGGAAGAATTAAGCTCTGATTTATCGATAGTTTCCGATTCATGTCATCATCGCTGGACAGTCTTGTCAAGAACCTTCCAGCAGATGAACTGTACGAAACTAAAAATTTCTTCCCAAATACATTTGACTTGGTCCAAAGGAAAGGAGTATTCCTCTATGACTACATAACATCATGGAGATCGCTGGATGAAACAACATTGTCAACAAGCTGAACGACACCGATATTAGTGATGCAGATTATCAACATGCACAAAATGTCTGGCAAGCTTTCAAATGCCAAACACTTGGAGAATATAGTGATGTATATCTCCAAACAGATATGCTGCTTCTTACGGATGTCTTTGAGAGCTTTCGGGATGTGACACTTTAGTGTCACAAGTTGGATCCAGCTCATTTTTTTACATCACTAGGTGTGAGTTGGGTAGCAATGTTGAAATATACAGGCATAAGGCTTCAAATCCTGAAAGATTATGACATGATCCTCATGCTGGAAAAAGGTATCCGAGGTGGAATATGTCAGTCTAGTCATCCGTATGGTGAGGCAAACAACAAATATATGAAAAATTATGATCCATCCAAGGCATCCTTATACATAACATACTTAGATGCTAACAATTTATATGATGGGCAATGAGTGCTCCATTGCCTTTTGATAATTTCAAATGGATGGATACACCAGAAGAAATTTCAATTGAACAACTGGACCCTAATGGAGATGTGGGTTACATATTGGAAGTGGATATTGAATATCCCAAATCCATCCATACATGACATGAGCTGTTGCCTTTTCTACATGAGAGCAAATGTCCACCTAATGGAAAACATAAGAAGCTGCTCTGTCACTTGGAAAATAAACAAAAAATATGTAGCCCATTACATCAATCTCCAAAAAGCTATAAGGAATGTGCTCATAATCACAAAAATCCATCGGGCTCTTCAGTTTAGTCAGTAAAAATGGCTTAAGCCATATATTGACTTTAACGACAATCTGAGGACCAATGACAAAAACGACTTTGAAAAGGATCAGTTAAAACTGTACAATAACAGCGTTTTTGGCAAAACGATGGAGAATATCCACAACAGAATCAACATCGAACTGGTATGTGATTGGAAGCGAGCAGAGAAGCTCATTGACAAATCAAATTTCCTCAGCAGCATCAAATACACTTTAGCAGATCATGTACATGTTAGATATAATTCTATGTACGTTTTAAGTACAATATGAGTTTTATACATGTAGTTTTTATATGTAAAATAAAATGTTATCTATCTTGGTTACGATAACCATGGTACTTGTGATTATACTTGTGTACATTAGGAGATTCATGAGGTATTGTTTGATGGTAAACAACATTCATATAACACATGGGTTTCATATATATACGAAAAAATATATTTTTAAGAACTTTTTTGANAATTTCAGAAATGTTCGAAAAAATTGATTTATCAGCACTTTTTTAAAATGTTGATGTGGAATCTGAATGTACGTATATGGGTTTCTATTCAAATGCATGAGCACTTTTTTGATATTCTGCTTCCTTGTACCTTTAAAATCGATGTGCATTTTGTGTAAATTTGCACATTATGTTAATTATAAGGAAAAGTAATCAATATATGAAATTTCTTATTGCAAATTCAGATAGAGAATCAAAATGTGCATCAAACACATGATATTGATTTTTGACACTAGTACTTTTAAAAAATTTTATGTATTGAATTTTGCCCTTTTGCACATATGCAACTTAAAAAGCATTGTGCTAGCACATTAGAAATGTACGACACAATGTGCACTATCGATTAGCACTTTAAAAATATTGATTAGCACATTTGGGCACTGTGCAGCGATTAATTAGCACTTTTTTTTCGGTTGCTACGGAAAAGGTGACGGTTGCTATGGCTACGGTAACCGCCACCATGGTTACAACCGTCTTGAATTACTGTATCCGTTGCTGATGGAAAACGTCCTTGGTTACCGTTTCCGAAACCGTTACTAGGGACCCAGGAACTAATCAGAAGTGTTTCCAAGGTACCGGGGACCAATCAGAACCGTTGCTAAGGTAACCGGAACCGTTGCTATGGTAACCGCGACCGTTGCTATGGTAACCGGACCTGTTGCAATGGTAAACGTTGCCATGGCCACGGGATACCCCGGAGGAGTCTTGTGGGCAGAATATACATTTTTCCCTTACTTCCAATATTTCACAAATTTTGTTTTATTAACAGTTAATTATATTTTTAAAATAACAAGCTAAAAATCCAAAGAAA
>MQRK01249608.1:1814-12225 GCA_001938485.1 Girardia tigrina
ATGCTCATTTTGATTTTCCATTTCGAATTGACGGTAAAGTAATAAATTAAAACAAAATCAATTAATATTTTGTATAAACACAGTCTGAAAATTGAGGTTTCAGAATATATAATTGAATTAAAATTTTATCACATCTTTTTATATTTTCAAGCTTTTTATTAGGACGTACTCAAAAAAGCTATGAATTTTTGGCCAACCCAATAATAATAATCAGGAAATTGTTCTCATCTCAAAAATATTAATTCAATATGAAAAGCCGACCGGAGATGATAAAAGATTCTCTTATACAACTCGATCACAATAGCAAATATTTGTGAAATATTGATCAAAAAACGGAATCTAATTCAAGTATTTATTCGTTTTAACCGGTGGTCACATCGAGTCCCACCAATACAGATAGATATATTTCAAAAATAGAGCTCAATTAAAATTAAAACAACATAACAGAAGTTTATCACGACATTTACAAAATCACAATATTCAGTCACAGATCTCACTCATTCTCGCTCGGTCAATCTCGTCACTCGTTTTCCATAATAATCTAAAGAGGCCATAGTTTTTTAATAAATGAGTGTTTATTAATATTGATCTTCGACTGGTTTGGTCTCTCAGGCATAAGCCGAGAGGTCCGGGAGTTGTCCGGTGTAACGAGCTGGTAATCTTTGTCAATGTATTCTTCATTATACTCAACTGGAGTCCAATCATCAGAATTCTCTTCCAATAATTTCTGAGTCTGAGTGTCTCCTAAAAGATACATTCTGTACATATTCTTTAATCTCATTATTTAATTCACCTATGAAAGGAGAACCGAAACCTTTTGAATAGTAACGACTATCTCTGTCTTTTGATGCTATTTCAATGACTGTAGACTTGTAATCTTGTCTGGATTCTGTAGAGGATAAATATCTCATTTCCTTATCATAAGTCTGTCTTTCTGCAAATAAATTGCCTGTTATTATCAATCTCAGAGCAACTTAAAAACCTCGTTTCAAAAGAATTCTTCCTTCCTCAATAATATTAGAATAGCTGTCTTTGTCGTAATCATAAGAACCGAACACCATTTGCAATCCAAGAAAATGTAAAATTTTTTCACCCAATTGTAAGAGGGTACATAAACACAAAATCAGAACTAAAAGGGGGAAATACAAGTTAAAGCCATTTGCAATGAGGGGAATGAGATCGAGATGACCCATGAATTTAGTGTAGGCAGTTTCAACCATGTTAATTTCAGTTGAATTCCTGATGAGGATATGACTATCCAAATGCACGAGACCGAGATAATTGAGACACAGTGGCGGCGTTAACCGGCACAATAACCTGACAATTATATTAGCCACAAAATATCAAAATATATTTCTGTTTCTAATTAAATTATTAAGGATATTAAAATTATTCAAATGCATAAATTTAGACGCGATCATTGAGAAATTGAGCGATTTATTAAAACATACTACTTACAAATTTCTTACCACTTACAACCCTTCGCCGTGATATAAAATATAAAGATATAGGAAACACGAATGAACTATAAAAATATTTGTCTGATAGTCTCTGAATTATATTCACTCTAGCTGGAGAAAAGAATAAATGATGTTTATCAAATTTTTAAGGAAAAATAGATTATTTATGCTAAAAAGAGTCATCGAATAAGATTTCATTTTAGATGATTTTATTAAAATAAAAAATGAGCACAATGAAACTGAAGTATTTTGCAAGAGTACATGGGCGCCTACAGGGAAAGGCAAAGTAGGGCACTTGCCACCGTAGACAAATAATGTTTTAAAAAATTGAAAAAAAATATTTCACTAAGAAATTGGAAAATTATAATTGGTCGATAGAATGATATTATCTACTAAAATCTAAAAGAATATATTAGATAAATAGGCTGAGAAAAAGTACATTCCGAAAATTCAATTCCAAAAATATATTAATAATCAAATAAATGAATAACAAGGAATTAAAGATTATTTTTATAAAGATTTTTACTCTCTGTTGGCCGGAAAAATAAATGGTGTACAAAAACTTATTTAGGAACAATATCCTATGACAAATATCTTTGAAAAAACATACGTGTTCTGATAACAATCAATTTGAATATTTTCTTTGTAATGTTGTTTATTGCGCATGTTGTTGTTTATTAATGTGTTTTTATAATTTTGACTTTGATGAAAACAAAACTGAATAATTAAATAAATTGCTATTTTCAAAACAAACCCAGAAGTTTTAAATTTTGCCTCCCCTAGAAAAATTCTACCTAAAGAAAATTTTTATGCCTCCCCCTGGAAAAAAAATCTTGTGGGCGCCTATGCAAGAGTACCGACACTGGATTATATAATACTCATAAAAGTTATTGTGGTACAATAAAAAGTTTCTAAATACAAAGAAATATACACAGAATATCAAATTTTTCATCTACATATTATCATACAGAAAGGGCATTGATGAATTTAAATGTCAGTTAGAATAAGAATGGATATATCAAAATTTTTTAAAAAATTTTTGTTTGATGTTTATAGAAATTTTTTGGTCACGACGATCCTCTTTTATAAAGTATCCTTTTTACATAAATAATGAAGAATTAACACCTTGAAGACATTAATATTATTACTATTGGCACATAAGAATATTGTTCTTCAGTTAGTTTTGTGATCATAAATAACCACAGGAAGATTCATTTAAAGATTGTCTTTAACAATTCAACAGTTTGCATACTGCTTGCACAAGTGCCACTGTGGCAGAGTGTGATTTGTCGCCTTGTACACTTACCGTTCGGGTGTGTTTTCTTTCTGTTTCTTCGGTTTTGGCGCATATTTTTGAAAATTTGGTTTTGAGTGTATTTTTGATTTTATTGATAAGTTATTTAATTTACATTTAAGTTTTTATTTTACTCATGTTTTGAATAATTAAGAATAATCTCAAATTTTTCATTTTGATCATATATATTTTGTTTTTACAGGTAAAACAGCTCTTTTTTATTGTTTTAGACATTTTATTACTAAAATGTGCGATTCCGGTGACGAATCTGACCACAAATTTTCGCTGAATAATTCATGTAGTGATAGTGCACCATAAGAAAATTTTTCTGATCAACCTGATGATGAAATGGATTGCGAAAATGATAATTTTCGTTTCGTTTAGAGAATGTGTTGCAGTAAATTTAGAAAATCCTATGCCTACTCCTCCTAGATTCAGTTTTGTCAATACGCGTGGTGTAAAAATGCAGTTAACATAATATGTTGATAATAATATGTCGGCATTGAAATATTTTGAATATTTTTGGGACCCTGAGATTATGGAGTTGATTTCTGCCTTAACAAATCGATATGCGGAACAATCAAGACATTCTGGAATATTGGGCAAATTTTACTGTTGGAGATACTTGAAAATTTTTTTCAAGTTAAAAAGCTTTCAAAACAAACAATATTGCTTGACAACAACCGTAAAAATATTTTAAAAGATTCATGATTATTGAATCTTTAGCATGAAATCGGCTATATTATTTTAGTTTATATTTACAGTTACTTTTAATTGATATATTAACATTTACTAAGAAGTAGTTGTCAAATACAAGTACAATAATAAAATAAATAAATGTACGTTAAAAGTAACACAGTGGTTTTTAAAGGGAAAAACTTCCTAATTTGAGGGTAAATTTCGTTACTTCGGGTTTATTTGTTATCTGGAGTCAACGAAATGTTCCGTTTTAGTAGTTTATTTTAATCTTATCAATTCATAAAAGATCAAATATAAAATACAATTTTAAGTCACGAATTTATCATAAGTTTCTGCTGCAATACCCGATAAATAAACAGTATAAAAATTTGTGCAAGATTCTCCATCATATAATCCAAAATCTAACCGGGAAACATACTTATATCTTACCATTGGTGCGAATACAATTTTATTGGAAAGGTACTTTGTCTAAACTATTTGTCAGTTTTGTAGATCCAACTACTAGAACAAATACAAAAAGAATAGAGTAATGTTGGAAAACAATTAAAGAAAGGAAAAAAGTGTCGAAATGGAACGCACAGGACCAAGTTTGATTCATATACTTGTGAAGTTATATGGAGTGACCATTTTAAGAATAGAAACCAAAGCCATTTTTGTTATGTTTGGGAATACAGTTGCTTTTTGGACCGCCTATATAACTAAGTTATTAAATAAAATTATCTACATTATATAACTGTATGATATATATCTGTATTATAAAACGAATAACTATTATGTTATTTTAATTTTCGAAGTAAATTAACCTACTAGTTCCATTTATGTATGATACTTTGCGCAACAATTTAATTACAAAAGCTTGCTCAATCTATTATTATTTTACTAGCCAAGTTAGATGGCGCTACTCGGGATAATATTTACGCCACCCGAGAAAGGACAAGAGGCTACAATTTTTGCTAAATCTTCCTATGCAAACTGATAAGCAATAAATAATTAGTTGTTTCGTCATGTAATTTAGCTGACTGCTTGCTACTTCATATTTCTCTGTGATGGATGATTCACACAAACATAAAATCTTTTATTACAAAGTAGTCTGATACACAACATTCTAAGTTCTGCTAGCACCAGAATTTATATATTTACACATTCCGTAAGTATTTATATATTTAAATTCTTTCCAGTACCAACTTGAATCTGATGTAAATAAGTGATTTTTATTCCAGATGCTACTAAACAGATTTTCTTGGAAAGATTTTCAAAAGTTTAGTTCACAATATTATCAATTGTTCTATCAGCCTATTAGATTTTTTCAAGAATAAATGTCTTTTTAAGATAAATAAAAATTAATTTCACATTAGAGTCTTATAAGAGTACCTTTTGTTCTATTCGGTTGTATTCAAAAATACATAAAGAGTTTTATTCAATAGTTTGAGAATACTGTAATCTGATTGGTTGTATGGAGAACTCGAAGATTTCGCCGACAATTCATAATTTATTTGGAAAAGAAGTATTCACACGATCTTTCTCTCAATGAGACGATTTTTTGTGGGAAGTTTGATTGCATTTGAATGCACGGTCTAAAAACGCATAGGTGGAGAGACAAGTAGGAGTACAAAAAACTGACCAACATATTAAGTTATTATGTATTCATTGCTCTACTGTTCAAATTTTATTACAACAAATTTAACGCAAAACAAAGTTTTTAAATGAAAAAAAACGAGAATAATTGTGATATTGAGAGTAACACTTAAGTTTAAAATTAGGAAACCATGAGTGAAAATAGAAAAAGTCATTCAATGCTGCGGTCTTGAATGATGTTACTGGTATTTTATATGCCTCAGATTAATGAATGGTAACTCAGGATGTATCTGTTTGAATAGATTTTATAATAATTTTTCTAGGGAAAGTGAATTATTTAATGATTTAATTATCAAACGGAACAAATGAAGTCAAAGTAGCTTGAATTTAAAACATCAAATAAAAAATATTTGATTTTAACCCTTCGTAACATGGTGTGGCACTACTGTAACAAACCGTTGTAACTCTTTCAGGATCTCTAACTATTAACATATCACATTTTAAATCACTGTTGCATGCTCGGTATGTAACAGATATGCAACAGTGATTTAAAATGTGATATGTTAATAGTTAGAGATCCTGTGAGAGTTACAACGGTTTGTTACAGAAGTGTCACACCATGTTACGAAGGGTTAACAAAAGTATTATCCCCTACAAAGAGATTCCTTTTTCAACCATTGTATTACTTTTTACGTGACAAATAAGTAACAAAAAGTAACCAATTTAACCAATGCCAAAATAATAAATCTCACATTCCGCAAAATATAAGACTGTTTTCGTCAGAATGGTGGTTTGGAACGAGTCGGAAATAATTAAATATTCGTAGTCTGAACACAGTGAAGTAAACACATAAGCTCAAATACCCTAATGACAGAAATGAGACAAACTGAAACAATAAATTTAATGAAAAATAATATTTTTAAAATGAAAAAGTTTATAAATCACAAATAAAATGTATTTTAATTTGAAATAAATTTAAAATTTTTCATTTTCATTTTTCAAATATAAATATAAAAGTAAGAATGATCCATTTTTATATATGTAACAAGAATTAGAATGCTATTAACCGTAGAATAAATAATTTAAATATACTTATTTAATTTTAAAATCTTTATTTTTATCTACATATATTTAGTTCACTTTTGTACTCTTTGTGTCTTGGTAGTTATATCCTTTTTATCGATTGACAACTAATATATGATAATCAGGAACACGACAATTCAACGGTCCGCGGAATACCACGGAAAAATGAATAAATGGCCCTAGTAAAACGTTAAGTACCCTTTAATCAATGTAAAGAACATTGTATGTATGTGTTTTTTAATTTATTAATATATATTCACTTAATCAATTTAATAATGCCCTTATAATTTGTAAACAGGTGTATTAAACTTAGTATGTCTAAGACCTCGACTAAGATATCCACAAAAGACCAAGTAGCATAGTTTGGAAAAGATAAATTTCACAGCGATAGACAAATTCTCTTCTGCTCCTTTTGTAACAAGATTGTTGATCATATGTGACACTACACCAACACAGATCATCTCAACAGCGCCAAGCATCAAGAAGCTACGTTGAAAAGTCAGACAGAAGCTTCCTCGGGTGGGCAAGCTAAGAGGCAGTGTACGGTAACGATTTTATTTGAAAAGCAAGTCCCTGCTGAAGCTTTGAGAGATAAAGTAGCTCATTATTTTCTGCACATACTCCTGCATACTAACATCCCCATTGAAAAAACCGATCATCTAGATGTTTATGATATTCTTTTCACAATTAAGATAATACAAACATGTAATCTCTTTAAGAGTCTTAATTAGCTTTTATTAATGATATCCATTAAATTGTTCAAAATAAGCAAGTATCACCGGCTATCATTATGATGCAATGCACAAAAGAGGGGTAACCATAGCGGGAAATTGAAAAAAAAGTGGATGTTCTAAAATCCAGAATTTGGAAATATTGTCAAATGATTCAATGATAATTTTCACGAATTATTAAATTAAATCATTTAGAGATTATAGAAAGTACTCAAAAAGCGTAGGGCGTCCTTCTAATATGTGGGTATTGCAAGTCTTACGGATTTCATCTAAAATAAATTTGTCAGACAATTGCTATTTATTGATTTGTTTTTTTAATTCTTTTTTCATAGAATCTTATTGAAAGTTTATCAGAAAATCTAAATAAATAAATTCTCTAAGTTCACAAATTAATATTAATAATATATAAATAAATTCTCTAAGTTCACAAATTAATATTAATAATATATATATATATATATATAATTGTACAAATTCAATCCTTATCTCTGTTGGCGGATGTGATACTAAATAGCTAATATTTATCATAGTTTAGAAATATAAATATCCTATACATCCTTCAGATATGCACTTTCGATAGATACTTATATTTGCTCAATTTAAAGAATTAAAAAGGTTTTGAAAGCAAAGTTTTTAATAATTTTTTCTTAAATAATTAAAAGCAATCTTTGTAAAATAGTTCCATGTAAATGTTGCAAACAGACTTTTCTTCGTATATTTTGGACACCACCGTCGATTTTGGCTTCTTGTACAATCATTTGACAAACATTTGTACAGTATAAAAGTCTGGATTAATTACTTCAATATTATTCTTTTTCATTTCATCGTTAAACGGGAAACATGACGGTGTGGAATTGTATTGTTGAAATAAGAAATCGTCATAAATCTGATTGTATGAGAGGAATATCAACGTCGAATAAAAACTTAAATTTTTTTCAGAATTTATTTACCATCCATTATTTGAATCAAAATTTCAACACAATGAAGAGCCATACTATAAATCCTTATTCACGACCATCAGATTGGCATTTGATCGACGGAATTTGACCACATTTCTAGAGAAGAACCACGAGCTATCAGGATCACTTAATTTTTTTTCATCAGAAAAAAACCGTTTCATTAAAATTCAAGCGATCCTTCAACCATTGTTGGCAGACAATGGCTCTTGGAGACTTGGAATGAGAAGGTTACATAATTTTCAGTTTTGCTTTTTAATAATTGAATACCAAATTTTTCAGAAACGCTGTACTGTTCATAGTGAGTGATACATATAATTCATCTTCATTCTTTATTTTACGACTGCTGACCTTACAACCAAACTTATTCATGTTCTTCACTTAACGTTTCAGTCGTAGTAAAGCAGTTCTTTTTACTTCTCAATTAAGTCAATTTTACCAACAAATGAAGTATTAGTCTTTGATTTGTTGCTGAACTATTGAACTCCAAGATTAATCATCGAATTTTCTTTTCTCTATCAACTCAATGATAACCCTTGGAAGCACGTTTTTTAATAATAAGGGATGCCTATAAAGCTTATTGAAGTACAAACAAGAATTGAAAAAAAAGAATTTCAAAATTTTTTAAATAAAACTTGTATGAAAAATATTTTTGTAAATAAATTTGTAGGAACTCTTAATTTTCATAAAAAACTTTAAAATGATAATTTAAACAAAGTAAAAAGGTTATAATATTTTATTATATATTTGAAATTTTTAATATAAGTTGTGCGTTCAAAAAGTGCCCACCTGACAAAGAAAACGAATTACAAAAAGAACCATTTTAAACACAACAAACTTCATGTATGTAGGTATCATTTTTCAACATTTCTCTCCACATCCTTCCGCCAACGAAGAATCACTCAGAAAACGTTTTTTTATTCTGGGAGGCATACAGTGAAGAAATCCTCTACAACAAATCGTCTTCAAATAAAATTCAAATCGTCTTTGTATAAAAACAGGTAAAAATCGTTCTGTGCCACATCAGGGCTGTACGCCGGATGATCCGTAAACAATAGTCTTCGCACTAGTACCTTCAATTGAGATCTGAGAAATTCCCGCTGTGTGCACTGGTGCATCGTTTTGGAGAAATCATAGTGGAGTGTTCTTCAGTTTCCATCTATTCTTTCTGGCGATTGCCACGAGTTGGCCGTAATAGGCATCGTTGATGGTGATGCCTTTATCCGTGAAATACATGAAAATAACACCTTTATAATCCCAGAAAATGGAAAGCATCATAGATTGTCCAGGACTTGCCCCGTACAAATCTTCAAAGACGGCTTCTATCCAGGAAGTTTCCTCTCTACTGACTTACGCTTTGTTTCCGGAAAATAAATACTGAGTGTGGTTTCCTCCTCCGTAATTAAATTGATCAGGAAAGTCCCACCATGCTGGTCCCACAGGTTCAAATTGATCTGACTGCACTCCAAGCGGTTTCAAATCATTTCACCAGCCGAGAAGCGGGGTACGAATCTGAAGCGCAGTTTTCTGATACTCATGGATTTCGATTTGGCGTAGGCTGTACTAAAACTGATGTTGAGCTTTGTTGACAACATTTTCTCGGTAAGTTAACGCTCTTCTTGGACCATCTTCTCCAATTTTTCATCAACTGAGGCGAAAATTTGTGACCGACTTGATTTTTCTTGATTAAAAACTGAGGTGCAACACCTTTAAACTCTCTTACTCAATATTTAACAGAGAAGGGGAGTAATGTAGGTAATTTGACTGCAAAAGATCGTTGATTTTGCTGTATGACTTCTTCTGCAACTCAAAGAACTTGATAACGCTGCAATATTCGACGCATGAAATCATCGCACTGACGAAAATTTAAAATGTCGCAATTTGATAAAATAAAAAAATTACTGAAATTAAAACCTATATTGTGACCGACTTGATTTTTCTAGATTAAAAACTGAGGTGCGACACCTTTAAACTCTCTTACTTTATTTAATCACAACAAAAATTTAAATTTGCTATTATTTTTTTATCTTAGGTCGGGTACTTATTGAACGCACACAATAATAATTCACATCCCATTTGAAAATCTTAATAAAAAATAACAGTTTTTTTCCAATTTAATTAACATTTTAATATTTTGTCGTCGATTTTCTTGCGATTATCACCTAAAATTTAATTCTTAATAATAAAAATAGAATAAAAAAATTATTGAGAGTGTCTAAAAATTACAATAGATTATTTACTCTGGAAAATAATTAATAATTCACAAATACTAAGACTAATAGAGCTCAAAAAGGAAATATCATCCAATGACCAGAAATTTAATTAGCAAATAAATTAAAGAAAAATTCAATTAATTTTAAAGTTAGGCGAAAAAAAATGAGAATATTAATCGAAACTGAAAAGTGTAAATACATCCACAAATTAAAGTAGGAAAACTAACGAATTTATAATTATTTATTGACTGTTGCTATTTGATGGCGTAGGAGAGCATTACAAGGAAGTACCTGACGAAATTGCGAAGGAATGCGATTAAAATACACAGTAATTTCCCTTAAATTATCAGAGTTTGAAATATTTTCAGTTAAAATTGTCAATTTTCTCTTCCATTATTTG
>MQRK01249615.1:15291-31996 GCA_001938485.1 Girardia tigrina
ATAATTATTTATAAATAATAATTATTCGTGAATTAATTAAATAACAAATAAATAATAATAACTAATTTATTATTATTAATTTATAAATAACAATTATAATTTAATAATAATAATAATAAACGTATGATAATAAATGATAATTATTAATAAATATATTAAAATATAAATTAAATATTTTCAATGATTTCCTTACTAAAAACCGATAAAAATTTATTTAAAAATGAAAATAGAAATTCTTTTTGATGAATCAAAGTCAATCGAAAAATAACGAAGCACTCAAACTTATTTCAAACTTTAAAGAATTAATAATAGTGAATTATTCGTTAAGTTCTAATTAATTATAAATAAATAATAAATAATTATTAAAAATAAAAATTAATAGAAATATAATTATTAACAGAATAAAAATTTATGAATGATAATAATTAAAAAAATAATAAACAATTTATTAATATTAATTTATGAATAATAATAATAATAAATATATATAATATATTAATTAAATAATAATAATAATAATAATAATAAATAATTATTATGAATTTATAAATAATAATGATTAATAATAACAAATAATAATTAATTATTTGTGAATTATATATTTCTAAAAAATAAATATTTTTTAATGATTTTATAACTAAAAAACGATAAAAATTAATTCAAAAATGATTAAAAATTCTTTCCCGTTGATTCAGAGTCATTCGAGAAATAACGAAGCACTTAATGATATTTTGTCAAGAACGAAACTTGTTTCGAACTTGGATTAATTCATAATAGCGATTTTTCTGTGAATTCTTAATAATAGTTAATAAATAAAACTAATTATTAACGAATAATTATTTATAAATAATAATTATTCGTGAATAAATTAAATAACAAATAAATAATAATAACTAATTTATTATTATTAACTTATAAATAACAATTATAATTTAATAATAATAATAAACGTATAAATAAATGATAATTATTAAAATAATTATTAATAAATATATTAAAACATAAATTAAATATTTTCAATGATTTCCTTACTAAAAACCGATAAAAATTTATTTAAAAATGAAAATAGAAATTCTTTTTTGATGAATCAAAGTCAAACGAAAAATAACGAAGCACTCAAACTTGTTTCAAATTTTAAAGAATTAATAATAGTGAATTATTCGTTAAGTTCTAATTAATTATAAATAAATAATAAATAATTATTAAAAATAAAAATTAATAAATATAAATATAATTATTAACAGAATAAAAATTTATGAATGATAATAATTAAAAAATAATAAAAAATTATTAATATTAATTTATGAATAATAATAATAAATTTATATAATATATTAATTAAATAATAATAATTAATAATTATTATAAATTTATAAATAATATTTATTCATGAATTTAATAATAATTAATTAATAATAAATATAATAAAAATATAAATAAAATATATTTTAGTGAATTTTTTACTAAATAAAAACCGCTAAAAATTAATTAAAAAAAGATTATGAGAAAAAGAAATTCGATAAGACATTCTCTCTCGCCAATCGACAAAGAGCGCCCTCGAATTCCTCATCTCAGTCATATCATGCGCTCACATTGATGTTCTTCTTGTCCGTGTATTGCAACCCGAAATAATTTCTGTCGTCATTTAAATCGATCAAATTGAACGCGTATTCTTCGAGTTTTTGGCCGAGTGCTCGTTTCTACAAATCAAAACAAATAAAAATTACAACAGAAATTAAATGAAAAATTCGTCAAAAAAATTTAATTTCGAAAATCTAAGAAAATTTACTTCGAGAAAAACCGTGAAATCGGTCCCATCCAAATGGACGATTTTGCACTCGATGTCAGTCTCTTTCAATCGTCGGTCCATCGATGAATCGACATAGTCGCGTTTATTTGTTTTCTTACGTCGAGTCAAAAATCGAATTAATTTGGCCATTAAAGTTCGTTGAAAAGGAAGCTTATATTATTTAAAGCGCTGCTCAAAACAACCAACCAAAATTAATCAAATTGAAATATTAAAACAAAAAACATGTGGATTGTGGTTATTTTTTGAGATAAAGACAAAAAGAATGAAGAAGATTCGTTGTCAGAAATTTTAGTTTAATTTTAAAAAAATAAAATGAAATAATTTTTTGAATTTTAAAATTATAATAGAAATTATTTGTCTTTTTGTAAGTTTTCGTTTAAAGATTGATTTTATGAAATTTCGTAAATTAATTTAATAATTACAATTAAAACTATTTCATAATGTTTTTAACCACTATGTCTAAGTCCTGAGAAAATGACCATTCGTTTCTCAAGCGCATCAAATAGTGTAAATTCTAAACTGTGACACCTATTACATATAAACTTACGTCCTGCGAAAAGGTACACTGACGACTGAGTTGACTGAATGGACAGCTAAATTCACGCAGCGATTAAAAAGAGACAACGGTATGCTTATGACACGGGTGCCTCTGAGACGAAGGTTATCTATCTATGGTTAATATTATTGTTATTGATGTAAGATTAGTAAAATGATGCTATACAAATGATGAATACGTTTGAAATGATGATCTCTAAATTCTGCACGAACTTAAACTCAACATCCAAGTAAAATTTTTCTGACATTAATCACGAGCTGACATTCGATATTGATGTCAGCGTTTCAGTAATTGTTGATGAAAATTCTATTAGGAACAATACTAGGATTTGCGACACTTATGACTACGACAAATATTATCAAAACTTTTTTAATTTTCCATCGTACAATCGATTAATGACTTTTATCTAAATACCTCAAATAATTGGGACCTGAAAAATCTCTATAAAATGTGCTACAAATTTCATTGGTTAAATTTTAAATAAATATTATTTATTTTTAAATATTAATTTGTTTTATTAATTTAAAAATTTAAGATAAAATTTATAAAATGATTTAAAATTTTTGCAATGACATTTTAATAAAATAAATTTATATTTTATATGTAAATTTAGATGAAAATAGTTTCAGAATCTAAGAATTAAAATACAAATCAGTCATCTGCGTAGTAGATTCACAATCCTAAATCAACACACAATAGTCAAACTCAAAACATCAAACATTTCAAATATTTATCTCAAAGTCAAATACAAAGTAATAGTTGGTGCGATTTTATCTAATCGATGGCTAACTCTGGTGATAATGACATGAATTTCTTATTGACATGGACAGAATTAATTACATCGAACGACTTCAAGCTTTTATTTATGCATTTTTATATTGAAAGAAATTCATTGTTCATAATTATCATAAAGCATTTATATTCATGAAGCGATTAAAGAAGTCTGAAAGTTCTCAATTTTAGAGCTGGTTTGAAGTAGTAGCTTCTTTTAATGTCTATTTGAGATCCCGAGAAGTATCCGATTATACAAATTATGATAGGATTTATTAGATAGCAAATCATGCTTTCAAAACGCCTTACAAAATATATTTAAGATAAAACTGTTAAGAGAGATAAAATATTTTAATAATCACAATTCCGGAAATATTTTGAAGATGCAGAAAACTGACAAGGATATCAATTATATTATTGTAATTTTAGAAATGAATTGTTTATCAACTCTGAAAGTGAAGTGCTTTTACAAGAAGGAGCAAAAACATGTTACTACTCAAACCCCACGCATTGAATAACTCTACTTTTCAGTAAATACATTTTTATACTAAAACAATGATCATTGCAAATAAAGGTAAAATATCAATATTCCTTTTTAGCCGCAATCTATATATTGTCTGCATTTTCTGTACCGCCAAATAAGTCCATCGAGGTTATCGGTTTTTAGCATGATCTGCCTTTTAATGACTTACATCTATAATTCAAGGATGCTTATTCTAAAAAAGTGACATTTCTTATTTTATAGTTTAAAAGTTATATTTATCAATTATTATCTACTAATTTATTTCAAAATTAACATATATGATAAAATAGAATTACCTTTTTAATGTTTTATTCCTGGATAATTTTAAGTAAAAAGAAATTATCAGTCACTTACCCAAAGAACGAAAAACAAAGTGCAGACTGAAAAAACTTCTATCTTAAGCACATACCATCATAATGTCTACTCTAACTGAAAGTATAAGAAAATGATGCTTATTTAATTACACCATTACGTTTTAATGAAAATGGTGTTTTGGTAATATGAATTACTAACAAGTACTAGAATCAGAAGCTTGTAAACGGTAGATTGTTCAATATTTGGTCTGTCAATAATATAATCTTAGTTTCAAGAAGCAATAAGAAGCAATGAAGAATATTTATTTTTTACAAAAAATGAATAAATCAATTTTGTCAGTAGATGGTAAAGTAAGAATAATAAAAAAAGAAAGTTTCAAAAACATCTACTGAGCAATCCAATGTTCTAAGACAAGATATAAAAAGTTCAAAAATCAAACTTAGATGTCAATCTGATTAACCCTTCCAGGAGGCAGTACATAAGATGGTACCCTTTCCAGGCCATTGTTATGCGATTTATTTGTTGTATGAATCGCGATACTCTCATAATCATTTATTGATTGTAAAAATATTATATTGTATATATTATATTGTAAAACATCAAATATTTTTTGTTATATGATCTTGGAACATCATAAAAATGACTATTAAAAGTTAATTCCGACATCAAATCTATACTTTATTACATTACAACATTTAAAAAAACTGATTAACACTTGTGGTGCTTGAAAAATTAATTAATAAACTAGTAAATCAAAAAAAAATTATCCATTCTTTATTTCTCTATAGAGCTTTACTTGGCCAATAGAATTTTAATAAAATTTTTTATAGTTTCTTTTGAAAATATTTTTTTATTTTACAGTCGAAGCCCGATTTAACGAAAACCACAGGGATCGAGAAAATATTCGTTAAAACGGGGTTTCGTTCAAGCGGGGTTTGAATGAAATGGTCGATCCAACCCTAATTTTATTTACTATTCATTTTTAGAATTTATAGAATAAAAATCCATATACTTTATTGAAAAAAATTTCGTATATAAAGACAAAAAAACCATCCAGTGCGGCTTGACGTCATCGATCTACGGCAGATTTCGCCAGAGTGGTCTCGAAATCTACGACCAAAATGTTTCCGGATATCCGTGTTCATCACAATACTGACGGATTACAGAGAGTCCAGCAATTGCTTCAGATAGTGATTGAAGATTGGAGAGACTATTTGTTTTGTCTACTCCTTCGTCATTTTCATTTCGAGCCTGTTTAATAATTTCTTCATCAGTAAGAATTCATTCCATCACAATATCTTCAAAGATGTCAACAAATTATTCCATAGATGATGTTAAACTGAATGTAGAACCAAAATCTTGCCATAAAACTTCACAGATGAGCTGTCAACCACTTTTTCCGGTCTTTCAGTTAATTCTGCAGGAAAAATGTTTATTTCTTGTTGAAATCCGGAATTTCGAAACAATTAGCCACAGTGACTGAACTGATGCTTTCCCATGCTTTTGCTGCCAGATTAATAGCATCCAAATTACTGAGGCGAATTCTTTCAATCATTTCTTTAATTTTACCTTTCATTGTCAGGATGGTGCTCATGTGAAGACCACACTTCATAACCAATTGACCGTTCTGCAAGTGATTATTTTCCGCATCATTAATCAAATCAATCTTCTTGTTGATGGAAACAGTAAAACGTTTAGATGAAATTTTCGGTGCTTAAATGCAGAAGAGGTAAAAATTTTAAATTGAAAAAATAATTTATTAATTTTTAGGTTAAAAATTCATTGCAAACTCTATTTTCAATAAAAGCTCCCCTAATATTGTTCAAAGTCACAACAAGAAAGAGTTGAAAAACTCTCACTTAAAAACCCTGTATGATTAATGGAATGTGTAGTCATTTTTTTTTACTTTAAAATTAAATTAAATTGTTTTTAATTTGTAGGAGTCAATCACTGTAAATATAAAAAATAACAATTTCTATCTGGGTGAGAGAATCACCATTCCTAAGTTCAACAAACTCAAATCAATATACAGTATCAATACATTCATACAATTTAAAATATTCCTCACTGGTACGTTTGATTTTACATTCTTTCAAAATTTTTAAATAAATTTTCTGAATTCCTAACATTTTTTAAATATCGAAATTAATTAAAGCCTAAGAGAATCGAATAACTGAAAAAGTATATTTCGTCTTCGAAATAAGAGGAAGGGAAAGTTAAAATACTTTTTTAAATATTAACTTAACAATAGTAATTTTTGTAGTTGGCATATTCGATCTATTTTAGTAAGCACCGAATCTCTATTCCTTATTATCTCTGGTAGAATTAGATCGAAACGCTGTAGCTACTTTTGCCAATCACGAAATATTTTTAAAACATCAACTATGCGACTGTTAAACCAAATTTGATGCCATTCATATGTCCATGTTTTCAAATATCCCCGTACTGTTGCTCTCTCTTTGTTCAATTTGACTTTCACTTTAAAAAACTTAGAAACTTTCTTGCAGCCGTAAAGATGATGAAGAATGGCCGTTAAAAGGTTGACTATGTGCTCCGCAAATCAAACTTCGTAATGAGTATGGAAAGGATTCGCAGTTGGTTGAAATTGATGCAGGAGTTTCGTTGTGTTTTTAGACGTTCTGAAGAAGGTAGCTAGAGACTTGGCATTTTAATCCAGATACGCAGCTCTGAAACGCATCCTCCAATGCTTTTAAAAGCTAAGTCCCTTATGTGAACAGAACACCACAACGTCAATAGATCACTATGCAACCAGTTCTTCATAAGCTTCCAGAGTCCCCTTGTTAATCCTGTATTAGCACTTTCGCCATCTGTTGTAACATCAATCAGTTTGGAATTTGGTACGACCAGGGTCTTTAGGGCCTGCTGAGTGGCTTACAGCAGTCCAAGGGCTCCAATCTGTTAAGGTTTGTTGAAGACTTTGAAGACGTTTTTTACTTCACGCTTTTTAGTCACTATTCTCGCAGAGATTTATTTGTAATCCACCATTTGCTAATTGACGCTGCTATCAACTTGTACTACGTAAGCAACACAATCCATCAAGAAATACATTTCCTTCTGAACTTCTCCAGCAACTATGAGTAGCATTCTCAATAGCAGTTTGGGTATTTTTGTATTTTAATGTCAATGAGTGAAGTTTAAATTCTTCCAATGGAGAATTCATTTCTGTTGTATTCGCCAACTTTACAACATTTAACAAATTATTTAAAAATCAAGAACTAAATTAAATAATTCATAAAAATCTAAAATTACATCAAAAATTGATAAAATAAAAATTTAAAATTAAATTAAAATTCATAAAATTCAAGATTCATGAAAAGCATAAAAATTCAAGCATAAAGAATTTTTTTACTATATAAATTGATAAATTAATAAAACACACAAATTCAAATTACAAAACCAATCTATTTAGTTGTGGAATATTTCAATGATCAATTTGATACTATATCGTTTATAAATAAACGTTTATTGAAAATTCTCGTTCTCATTAAATACCACATACAAAAGACTGTCAAGGATGAGCGATCGAATAAATTGACTGTTACGTCGATAAAAATTACATCCGGGATGAATCAGATTGAACATCAACTTTTAACGTGTAATTGGTTGTACAATTTATGTACCGGTCATGCGGTCGCTAACGAATGTGTCAAACTCGATCAAGTCAATAGCATTACTGACGTGGTTACACAAAACAACCCGTCCCACCATAACTTCATTGTCGCGAATACTGTTAATAATTTTGGACCTGTGTACTTGAGTTAAATACCTTGAGGGGAAGCTGTTTTTCAGAAAGATTACTTATCAGACTGTCATTATAAATGTCCACGGCGAGTGAAAAAAGAAACTCCACAACTTCCGCACGGTACTTTTTTTAACATTTCCGCCTAGGATGATGAGATGACTGAATTTTTCACTGCAATTCTAAATCTATATGTCGCAATTCTGCCTTATGGAAGATTGAGTCAAGTAGATATATGACAGCCTTCACTTTTACAGTTTTATCTGCACGGCAGCCATAAGCCAAGTAAACAGTAAAATTGTGAGCAAACTTGTAAGCTACATTCACAAAATTTTCACACCCTCTACAGTTCACATATTGTGTTTTACGCTTCCCTTCAGCAGATGCAAACATAAGTGCTTCCCTACTATTTTCTACTTACCATTTTGCATTCACTTTGCTGTGCTTGTACCATTCCATAGTATTGTGAGAAATGCTGATTGCGAAGAGGCCAATATATGAATTTCTGGTTCAGTTTTCTGCTAGAACAGCGAAGTTTAAATCTTGTGTTGTTGCAAAAGCATCAGGTTATGATCACATAAAATAGAAAGGCAGTTTTAAAAATCGATTTAAAAAAATTGCTTCCCTCCAGACTATCACTTTTGCCTTGGACTGGGGGGCGTTTTTGGTCACTGAGGGGACATACGCTCCTCCCAATCAATATATTTGTGAGGAATGTTTTGAAATGTGTTGATATTGTGCATACTACATGTTGATTCGGATTTTGTCTCTCCTACCCTGATAGATGATTGGTATTTTCTTTGATTCCTATAAATTAAAAACAATTTAATTTAATTTTAAAGTAAAAAAATAATTTTTGAATGTAATATTCAATTTTTAATGTAATTTAAAATTTTAATATATTAATTTAATATGTACTTTTTTTAAAAAATATTTCGATTTAATTTTAACCAATTAGATTCTTTATAATTAATAAAAATTATTAAAGATTTTCATTTATTAAAAATAATTAGTATGAATGCAGAAAAAAGATATTAATCGAGAAAATGTCAAATAGCGAAAGTCTTTTAAATAATTGTTGTCATAACAATTCTGATTGTGGTGTTAACAAATGTTTGAAAAATCATATTGATGTTGTTAATAATTTTAAAAAAGTCTCTGATTTACAACCAAGAAAATCATGAAAAACTCAATTTAAAAGGTTCATCAATTACAAATTGAAAATTAATTACCAACGATTAAAAAATTAAATCTCTCACAGAGATTTCATTCCTAAATGATTTTTAGTCGTTAAAAATAAAACTTTTCTCAAGAATTACCACAAAATTTATTTCGGTTAATAATTAATTAATAATTAATATTAAACTCCGTAAAAGACTTCAACGGATCAATAATCATTCATTCATAATCAATCATTCAGTTTGCAGCGTCCATAAAACTTGAAAAAATAAACTTCATAAATAACTGATAAAAAAGATTTGAATATTTAATATAGAATGAATTTGAAATTACGACAACAAAAATACTCAAATTAAAATTAATTATTTAATTTTTATCAATAAAATAAAAATAATGAATTACTCTTTCTGATATTTACATAAATCCGAAACACTATAAACAACTCAATCATTTCTTGAAATACTAAATTTTGAGCATGAACGGGGATCGGCGGTAAGGTACCAAGTGAAAGTAAGGAAATTATTTGAAAAATAAAACAAAATCGATTATAAAAAATCTTTATTACAAAAAAGATAAATAACAGTCTGACAAAATTGAACTTTTTCTCTGAACAAGAAAAAAAACATGATTATTAGCATTTTTGACACGCTGAATTCAATGTGAAATCAGTTTTACTCGAGGATGTCCAGATTTTTATTGACAGTATCTGTCGAAAATATCAGTCTACATGCCCATATCAAAGATATAAATGCATGGATAATAAACTAGTAAATCAAAAAAAATCCATGGACACATAAAGTGCGTTTCATAATTATAGACACTGTCGCGGACTTTGATCTCATACCGACGTAACGCGCGGAAAATTGAGTCAGATTGTGTGCATTTTTTATTTTTTTAGAAAGACTTGTACTAGTTTTTCCATCATTTTTTTGTGTCACAAGCAGTTCCTCGTGTACGTGTTATTTTTTTATTTATTTTCATTTTTGTTCGGTTACAATATTGTAATTTACAAATGAAGTACGAATGAAAAAAAACAAATGAAATGAAAAATCAGAGAAAGTCAAAACAATTTTACAGTCAAGACACAAATACAAGTATGTTTCAAATGATAATAAAACGAATCAAAGCATAAACAGCTATCCTCATGATCAAACCGTAAATATAACAATAAACTATAAGCATTTGATATATAATTTAACTGCCTCAACACGTTTTAATTCTTCATATTATATATTAATGAATTGCTATTAGCAATAACTAAGTTAAAAAAACAAATTCAAAAATGATCAATAATATCGATCATTAATATAATTCATAAACTACGAATTCACGATTATTAATTCCTTCCAAAAAATGGCAAATCAAATCAAACATACGTCTCGTCTGTTGAATTGGTTAGTTCAGTAGACTATTTTACGAGTACGGAAACAGTATATATCAATCTGCAAATTTTCCTCAGTCCCAAACAACATCCAATTAATCAAAGGTAATCAATTGATTAACACAGTTTCCCGGTTGCTAATGATTTTGGGGTAAAAGTAGTATAATTATACAAACGATTAACGTATAAAAATCAGGTATTTTTATTTCGACTTATACATAATTGAGTATTTTATTTTTAGAGATAGAAAAGGTAAATTAATATTTCAGTTTCGTTAGACACTAAGAATTAGTTACACAATGGAACTTAACCATTCAATGACACATACTGACCGTAATGCAAGTTATTTCCATGACATCAATTATTATCACTTTGTCAGTCATAGTTATTTCAATAAAAATTTGTAAATTACTACACTGGTTCACGATTAGAAATGCCATGAAGGTATTGACAATGACAGCATCCATGACGCTTTGATTGCTCATCTTGGATTGTAAAATATATTTACACAGATATATTATATATATATATACATATATATATATATAAACTTTTTTTATACTTTATATATAAAATTTTTAAATAAACTTAATTTGTATCCATATAAAAATATTTTACCAAAGTTTTATCCATGACGATTACTTTTTTGTTCATTTAATGATTATTTAAACTTATATTAACGAATGAGTTTTAAGCAAACATTGATTATTACATTTTAATCTGTTTCAAGAAATGAAGGATGCTTGCAGTAGTCATGTCCACGCATTCAGTTGTTATAAAATCTCTCATTTATGCTAGAGTTTGAGTGTCAATGTTTTACGAATCCACCATATTATGTATACATCCTTGAACTTGTCGTTTGTTCAAGGAAACTAAAATAAAGTTTCATTTTTGAAGTTTTGTTCTTATTAAAAAATCATTGGTCTTATTTCATAAATAACCAAACCCTGTGTGAAACGAATTTAAGTGATTAAAAACGGTTGTCATCCTTCTACGATATTGTTCGTCTATAGGGCGATTATGATTTATAAAAATAAGTCTTTTAGAATTCGGTTATTTAGACCGTATCCCGGAAGATTATTTATTTTTTTCTAAAATAAATAGAAATCCATGTTGTACATTCATAAAATGCAGTCACAACACTGCGCCACCCACTCTGTTATCTGATTATTAATAATAATAATCATTTGTCATTAAATTCCGTGACGCAGTAATGATATTATTTGTATTGGAATAGTTAGGAATATAATGTCATTCACAAAATACTTTGAAATGTAAAGACGGATAAAAATTATTTGAATAACAAAAAAAAACAATACACTAGAAAAATATATTAAAAGAAACAAAGTTTATTCAGTTTCTTCTTTGTTTTCTCCTTCAACTTCTTCGGTTTCCTCAGTGGAAACTTCTTCAGTTGTTTTCGCAACTTCCTTCACTTCTTCAGTTGCAACAGTCTCGACATTCTCAACGACCTCAGCGACTTCTTCAACGATTTCGTTTTGTTCAGCGTTGTTCATTTTTTTGATAAATGAATTATATTTGATGGTTGTATTTATACGAAAAAATATGACATACTTGATGATGTAATTAAGACTAGTTGGGTGATGTAACACAGAGGTCATGACTCATTACCAACACTTATTCGTTAATGTTCGTTTGCGTAATCATTCAAATGATTATTTGCATTCACTGGATAACGAAGATTGTCTCCGGACTCTGACATTTACTTGTAATTAATCAGAAGCCTTTGCGTTCTTCTCCAATTTTGCATGAGTCTCGAATGAAGGGGGGTTCAAATTTTATTTGTTTTACAGTTTAATTTAGTATGTCGATAATATTTTTATTTTTTAAATGTTTAAAAATGGAACTTTATGAAATTTGAAATAAACAGTGAGAAGAGATTATTTGTGTTGAAAGATTCCTCAATTGCAACAATAATATTTAGGACCCCGTGACACATTTTGTTAATTGTGCAACAGTAAATAAAAGATACTGTCTTAATATTCTATTAACAGCTTCCACTATGCTGGTATAAGCTATTCTACATGTTAAATATGTTAAACCTATACATTCATAAATAATTGATTATAATTTATCAAGTTTATACAATTTATACTTCATAACTTACGTGGTTACCCTTTTAGTTTTCACAAAAAGACCTTAACACATGGAAGCATTATCTACTAGGAGGAAAAAAATAAAGCCTTAAAAAAGTGACTTCCATGGAGTAACTCGTATCCGTCATTAATTGTAATATAAAGCTTTGTGATTGATCAAGTTTGTTCCTGTAGTTAGAGAAATAAAAATGTAATACCTAAACTTTTGTTTTGATATAGAATTTTGAGATTTTATAATGTGTTTCTCGATATATTTAAGAGACATCCTCCAAAATCAGCCTAAAAAAATTTTCCGACAAGAAAACATCTTTTTCTATTTCATAATCAAAACTTACTGTGTATAACCATCATCTCAATTTTTTATCATTAATTAATCTGCTTATCATTAATTAAATTAATCTGCTCCTAGTAATTATGATCTTTGGTTTATAGTATATAAATAAACACAGCTATGGTTTTCAGAAACACAGCACTCATGACAAACACAAAACTACTACCATCCACACTATCACGACCCACCAGGGTCACTGTTAAAAGAGCACGACAGTAAACATCTAACACATAAAACTATTATTTTTGCAGGTAATCCTAAAACAAAAAATATTAAAAATGGCTCGAAAAAATCTTATTCTGCTACAATGAAACTTGAGATTGTATCATATACTTAAGTATAAAAAATAAAAGTGCATAGCGACATTATCCGTTGCTAGAGAAAATAAGAAATAGTTTGGGAGAAGATACCACATATTAAACTTGCAAGAAGAACAAAGAAATTTTGGCCAGAACTGTAGGCCAAACTTAAAGATGGGGTTGCAGACAACAGAACGGCAAACAGAAAGGTCTCAACAGTTACACCTGCATAAAAGCCAAAAAAGGAATATTTCTAGTTTCAGTTGCAAAAAAATGGTGCCACAGTTTTATGAGGGGTAATCATCTGTTGGTTCGAGCTGTAACTTGGACAATATTTACCTCAAGACTGAGAAAAGAAAATACCTTTTTTATTTCTGCAAAAAGTAATGTTACGACCAATAATATTTTTGCATCAATTGAATAAATTCTTTTTAAACTCCAAAATCTGGCGATGCTTTAAAATAAACAAATGGGAAGCTCCATTTAATGGCGATTTTAATATTAGCATTTCTATTTTAGGAAAACCTTCGAAATTCATTTTTCAGCAATAATAATTATTTTAAGTATAGATAAATATTTTTATACATTTTGATTATCCAAAGTGTCACAGAGGCCAAGAGAAACTTTAGATTTCCGAGAATGAAGCAGAAGAGAGAAGAAGCACTGGAAGAGAATGAAAGGAACTTAGTTTAGTGTAGGGGATCACGTTGAAAAGGATGCAACAGATGTATTGAAAATGGAGGGTGAGGAATGCTGCAGAGGGAGTTCAGAACAGTCCATAGTGGAAGATGCATTCGGAGGAAAAGGCTGTTTAAGACAGAGACAAAGTGTCATCATTGTCACAAAATCGGTTCATAAAAATAAACTTGTTGGACTTATCAGTTGGAAACTCTTGCAGAGCTGAAGAAGAATGAAGGAAATATATGAAAATGTGTCTATAACCATAGAGAATATATTTTGATATTTACGTCCAAAAAAGAAGTCTTGAATATTTTTTAGTTAATCCTTTTAGAGATAAAACTTTAGCCAAATTTTGGGGGATGCCCGGATAGGAAGAGACGCAATGGGTTAGAGTTGGGATTAGGGTGAAAAAGTTCATTTTAAAATTTCTAGTTTGTAATTTTTTATATTCATGCTTTTTTAATTTCAATTTTTAAATGGTATTTTCCGCAGGGGGCTTAATGTCATATAAACTTTCTAGTTTAATATAAGCTGCAAAATTAATGTTAATTTTGTCTGGCGATGGCACTTGGTAATCAGCGGAAATTAATTCTTTATTTTAATAATATTATTCATTAAATATTTAACTAATTTATTGTTAAAAAATATGATCATAACTTGGCCTGATGTTTTCTTAAATTAAAAAAAATAAACAAAAGAATAAAAAATGTAGACTTTGTACCTTGGATGTAGTTGAAACAAGTTATTTGTTATGAATAAAAAGTTAAACATAAGATTAATTATAATTGACGGAATAATCTCAGGAATATAATCATAACAAATCAAATTAATATTCCTCAAATAAAACAGTGGGACTCATTGTTTAGATGTTTTATGGGATTTGTCGGCACTCGCAACAGTTTCAAATTACACTTCATTTCCGCGATTTCAAATTTGGTTTGAGAATTTTTTTTAGAAAAACAAAAGAATCGATAATAAATAAATAAAAATAATTATCATTGTTGGTATTTCTGATGCCATAAAAAATTTGCCGACAATTTATCGAATAAATTTTTTTTATTAAAAAAAGTTTATTTTCTTTGTAAGCAAATCTTTTTTTTCGATAGATATTTTTCAAAAATTTTTAATAAATTTTATTAATTTAAATTTCATATTTTTCAGTATTAAAATCAGACGACATATTTCAAAATATTTTTATTCTAATCCTCAAATCAAATTTCATCATAAATTTGTGAACATATCAGAATAAAAATAATTTACCAACGAATTATTGGATGTGAATTAATTAAAATTAAAAGAAAATTCACGTAAAGACATTCTAATTTCAATCAATCAAAATCAACCCATTGGTGATAGATCTATCAATCCACATTCGAGGAACCAATATGTCTTCCTTATCGCTCCGTACTTTGCAATAGTATAATAATAAAATGTAATCAATGAAATGAAAATTTATATTTAATTAAAGATACTTTATTCTAAGTTTAATTTAATGTTGTAGTGTTTAATCAATAGATATTAAAAAAACTGCCAAATAGCAAAATTCCATTTATGAGTTTTTAGCATCAAGGTTTTCCTTTCCATTTCTAAATTTCTGGAACCAACGTTAATTTGTGCTTTAGATATGGATTCCTTGGACAAACTTATCTTTGATATTGAGCACCGTTTCTGCCGCTGTGATTTCACTTTGAACTCCCACAAAAAATCAATCGATTTTTTTTCTAATTTTGTTTTTGGTTTAAAATATTTTTAAATAATGAGCAGGAACAAAATAGATATTATAAATAAGCAGTAAAGTACTTACTTCAAAATGATAACGAAAATATTTAATTTAAAAATATGATGAAAACAAAACTCAAAAACCGCCATTATTTTCTAACACATATTAATACAAAAGATCTGCAATTTCAAAATATTTTTTTTGATTATATATTTTGAAGGTTTTATCGTGATCTTCAGATCACTGATTTTTTTATTACTTATGTCCAGGGCTGTGGAGTCGGGCTTTAAGGATTTTTGGGAAGTCGGACTCGGAGTCGAAGGCTGAGCCGAAGTCGGAGTCAGAGTCTAAATCGGAGTCGTGTAATTCGACTCCGATCAAAATAATAACAAATATTATAAATTGACCTAAAAAGGAGTCGGAGTCGGACATTTTAAAAATAAAGGAGTTGGAATCGGAGTCGGAGTCGGGCAATTTTAGTCCGAATCCGCAGCCCTGCGTATATCTATGAAATTGATGATTATTTAATCTATTACGCAAATTAATCGAAAACTCTTCACAAATTGGTTTAGAGGGTCGTTTGAACATTAATTTTAGGGTCACGAGACCTTATTAACAAAGCTTCACATGACACTCTCTCCCAACAATTTTTAAAATGCTTGCACAGAATTTTGAAATAATTTATACTTAAATCACATTTACGAGTTTTTCTATGCTCAGCAATATTACTCTTACCATCTTTATATGAGTGTTCTTGAACTCGTTTGTAGAGACGACAGACAATCTCTCCAATGTATGTGGCATTGCATCCATTACATATATATTGATAAACCCCATCTGAACACAAACCCAAAGGAGTAGGTGATTCTTTACAAAACATATTTTCAACTTTAAATGACTGAAAAATGATTTTTAATTTAAAAGATTATTTTTTGCTTTAAGAATAGAATTCTTTAGATATTTACATCCTTCAGAATAAAGTAAGCTAAATATATAACCAGGTATAAAAGAATTTCCAATCTGAAGATCCTTCTCGACTTTTTTCTTCACTTTTTCATGCTTAGGTGAATTAATTGTCTCGTTAGACTGAGAAGTCTTAATTTCTTTTTTTAAATTTCTGGTAACAATTAAAAATAATCTTTTAAAAATATAGAAACGTTCATTTCAATGAAATATCTCTCATCTGAAATAAAAGATTAATTCTTTTTCATTAAATTTTAATTTTTTGATATAAAAAATATTTACAAAACAATTACTTTTTA
>MQRK01249622.1:4127-14637 GCA_001938485.1 Girardia tigrina
AATAATTGAAAACTGAGGGTACACTAAAATTGTCTTTTCTGACCCAGAAAAGTTATTTTGTCCTTTTGAGTGCATTATGAAAAGTGCTTAGTATTTTTTTTAAAATTCTGTTATTTCTCCGTACATCTACGGTAATAATTTTGTTCATGTTATTTGAACACATGACGCACGGAGAAATATTTTAAAGTTTTACTAGTCAGATGTTCTATACATTTGTTCTTTGTTCAGTTGCATTTTATTAAGACAAATTGCTCACCAGATATGATGCGCAATCGTATGAATGTAAACGTTTGTGAATCACAGGAAATGAACAGGACAGTCAAATGTTTAAATAGATGTAATGGATTTATAACATATATGTTAAAGCGAGGTATACAAACATACAAAAATGTTAAAGATTAATAACTCTTGTTTTTAAAATTTGTATTTAAGTCCATAGACCTTCAATCTAAAATTACTGAGACCTTTTCAAATTATCAAATATTTTGCTTAATTAAAGTAAAACTAGATTGATGATTTACTGTTGTAATAAGCAAATTATGAGTCGCAAAACAATTTTATTTGAATCAGTTATTTACACTTGTGAATATTTAAACTATTCCCATATTAAAATACATTTATATTAATTCACAATTGTTAAAATACAATACTGGCCAAAAGTCTTAGAACAAAACCAGATAAACGGCTTTTAGAGATTTATTTTTACTCTGCATTGAAACGCTGCAATGTACATAAATTAACTGTGACTAATTGTTTGTTTTACTGCATTAATAATTATTTAAAATGCCTTGTGTGTAATTCAAATATTTCTCGGTGTTATTATTTCAATTTAAAGCGTGTTGAATAACGCTAGTAATTTTATTGTTTTTCAACTAAAATGGCTAACTGTTATTTCTTTAGAGAAAAAAGGTCAGGTGGTGGTGCTTAACTATGAAGGTTATCTCCTGAATTAGAAAAAAATATATTATATCTTCGATGTATGAAACGGCAAATGATTCGAAGCCTTGCAGTATGGAATCCATGTGGCATTGGAACATCTAGGATGATTTTCGCAATCCAAATGGCATAGTCTGATATTCTAAAAAAACGAACCTAGTAGTAACAGCTATCTTCTGCACATCATCCGGGTGGATCGGAATTTGACGGAATGCTTTCTTCAAATCTAAAGTTGAAAAAATGATTTACTTACAATTTTATGCAGCATATATGCTATTCTTGGCAGTACATGTTTGTGAGTTTTGTTACGTTCTTCAGGAGTTGGTAGTCACCACAGGGTCTCCATTTTCCGTCATTTTTTTTACCATCACTGGTAGGGACACTCATGAGCTAGTACTCCTTCTGATTGTACCTTGAGCCACCCGTTGGTCGAATTCTTCCCACACAGACTGTAAGAGATGTGGACTCAAGCGGCGTGGCCTCTGAGCTGTTGGAGGACCCTACGTTTCGATTCTGAAAAACTGTTTATTGTCAGATGGATGACCAATGGGGTTAGTATGAGCGGTCTTGAGTGATGTCTTGACCACGAAGCATCCAATTGAGATCTGATTTTGTCTGCAGTCGATTTTGACATCTTCATGGGCCACGAAGTCAGAACCAAGGATATGTCGGTTGATGTCAGCAAAAATGTAGTCCCATTCAAAGGTTTTCTTCATGTCGGCGATTTGAAACCTAAGTCAATGTTTCCAGTAAGTTAAAATATTGTCACCATTCGCTGCAAGCAGTTTTTGAGTACATAATGTGATGCTGTAATTGAATTTATTTTTTGGAAGGAAGGAATTTGCTTGCTTCATTGGTGATTCATGAAAGTCGGAACCACATTTCAGCGTCTTCGTAATATTTCGGCAGTTTCGTCAAGTGCATTCGAGAAACTCGTCACTTCTGATATCAATTTTACGATTGCCCATTTAAATAAAAATTCAAAGTCGGTTTTTAAATAATTTATATCACCGGTAATCCACTGTAACTTGAATGTCTCCGTCATTTTTTTTAATCTTTTATTAAATCTGAAGAAAGTATTAATAAACTAAATTCCTTGTTAAATCAAAATGAATATTCTAAAACTTCTTGAAACATTTATTAATCTCGTATTGTCAGTTTTATTAACATTTTCTTAATATCACAATTTGAGTTGTTTCAAGGGCAGCTCTGAGCAAAACATTCATAAGTTTACATCGAACTAAATTAATAAGAGTTTAGAATGAATCGTTTTAAAAAAAATTTTCTAACAAAGATTTCCATAAAACACAATATTAATTTATAAATTTAACTGTTAATAAAAAAGTATGAAAAGTTTTAGTCTAAATTTTTTTACTTTAACAAAATTACTAATTTATTTTTAGTAATAAACTTAAAAAAAGATGGCAATTTTTATTATAAACAAATAAACGCTATTTAAAAATATATTTTAGGATAATATACTTCGACGGTTTAACCGTCATCATCAGATCACTGATTATGTTCTTTTTTATTGCTGTTATATAAGAAATGAATGATTGTGTAATCACTTACGTAAGTCTAATCGAAAACTCTTAACAAATTAGTTGAGAGTGCTGTTTGAACATTGATTTTAGGATCACATGATCTTATCAACAATGCTTCACATGACACTCTCTCCCAATAATTTTTAAAATGCTTGCACAAAATCTTAAAATCATTTATGTTCATATTACATTTACACGTCTTTTTATTCTCAGCAATATTACTCTTTCCACCTTTTGCATTTTAAATTATAACATAAGATATTTAAAAACTTTTAAAACATTAAATCTTTTACAATTTGTATATAAAAAATTTGATAAATAAAATAATTTTTGAATTGATTAAATAAATGTTTTAAATAAATGTATAAAATTAAAATTTAATCGAATAATTGTTTAAGGCAATTTATTACCAAAAATCTTATGAATTTAGTTAGATGTCAAAGTACGAAAGGTTTACTGGGATTTGTCCCAAAGACAATTCAAACTGTGATAAAATTAAATGTGTGGAAAACGAAATTGACGTTCTTAATATTTTTATTGTTTTAAAGACATTGATTAAAGTTTGAAAAACGTTTAACATATAATTGATGTTAAGAACTATTTTTCAAGGAAACTGAAGCCATTTCTTTAGAAAATTTTAACTTGTTTCGAAACGTAAAGAAAACATTGAACCTTCTATCATTTTGTGGTTAAAAGATAGGTAGAGCTTAAATGAATTATTTAATCGAAACTTCAACATATTTTAGAGAAATTCAACATATTAATGATATAGATTCTTCTTGTAACAAAGGAAACTAATAATAAAGTAATATTGAATCTGGTGTATTTTCAAAAATATTTTTACCTTAAATTAAGAGAAAATAAAAACTTAAGGTAAACCAAAGAAAAAATTTTGTGGAATGATTTTCCATACGAAAATTCCATTTTCTCTATCATTTTCAATTATTTACAGGTTTGACTCAAAAGTTTCTGCCGATAAATAAAGCTTTCTAAAATTAGTTCTATGCATTTGCGGTTAATGAAATTTTTACGATGTACTCTTCAGTAGTTTTGTTAACAATATGTTTTCACAATTTGAACAGAACTTTTATAATAAAATACTTAATCTGTATGAAATTAAACATTGTTTAAATCTATTACGAATGTTTTTCGTTTTTCTAGTGAGTATTCGTACTGAAAATGCAGTTTTCTCGAGAAGATATTAGAAAAATCATTTATTACAACTGCAAGAGAGGACTGTGAACTGCCGATAATCATAAAGAAATCAAATGCATCCTTGTTGAAGGCACAGTTGACCTCAGGACATGCTCTAACCGGGTAGCAAAATTCAATAGTAGAAACTTTGCCTGTGAGAATGAGTCACGCAGTGGACGGCCGTCATACAATTTAGAAGAAGAGATACTAACTGTTCTCAAAGAAGATCCGCGAGCTACACCAAGAAAAATTGCTTTTTATTGTAAAAATTCATTTATTATTGAAATTTCGGCAGAAACTTTTGAGCCAAACCTGTATGTTTTAATTATAAACATTGATATTAAAATATTATTTACTCACAATTCATGGTCATTTTCTATTCACAATTATAATTTATTAAAAATAGAAATATATCATATACAATATTTAATTATCTCTTAAAGAATAAGTTTGAAATGATTTTTTACTTTAGGACAGTGAGGACTATTCGAAAAAAGTAATATTTTAATGTTAAATAGTTTATAAACTATTGAGTTCTATTGTAATCTAGTAAATCTACCAACCTATACTTTCGATTATATATTGTTATGCCAGATGATATATGTCATAATAAAATTATCAGTTCTTCAATTCGTCGTGTATCATATACTGTAAAACTTATAATAATCTTCTTCCAAAAATTCATCATATTGCTTTTTTTAATTTACAATTTTAAAAAATTATTCTAATAATCCTGTTGTATTTTTTTATCTTCATTTTATGAAAAAAAAATTTAATCCCCTTGGGGATTGAAGACTTGTATTTTTAAGATAAAAATTTGTAATTTTTGCACTCCAAAAACTTTTTGATGGCCACTTGTCACTGTTCCGCGAAACATGCCTCAAATCTGAGACATGCTTCGGGATCTTGTCCACTTCAACTGACGTTTCAAAATGAACCCGCGATACGATCCCTCTTTGTCATCGAGTTATTCACAGCGCCCAGCGGGTTTCATATAGACTCGCTTACCTAACCAGAAATCGATCTCATCATAACGTCCTCTTTCCGGTTTAACCATAGGGAGTCGCCAATTGTACGAATTAGTTGCACTACTAGAAGCTGAATCGTCGTTCGTCCGGTTTTTGTGGTGTTAGGTTGTAGTAGCACACCATATTCAACAGATCGTCTCCGGTCCTTACCGTCATTCTGTTTATCGTTCGATGATTCCTCTCAATGATACCTTTCCAGGAAGGTCTGCAAGCACAGCTGTACCTAACTAAGGCATTCAAAGTACTACATATATGTTGCAGTTAATCTGATCGGAAACACTTACCATTGTTGATCAATGGTTCATAAAACACACCCCTCTCTCTGAATATTTCGGCCAATGTTTACATCACCCAGTCAGCACTCTCGATGGTCCCACCCTTACAAATTGCAAAACCACTTAGACCGCAATTGGTGCACGTGAAATAAATCGCTCTCCATAGTGAGTTGTATCACATGCAAGTTTTTTGTTTGACACTCCCGCTTTGCCATTATTCCATTGCACTGCACATGGATCTACCGATATTCAACGATCACATTCCTTCACCTTTGTCTCTAGCATCTCTTTGTCTACAGTTTCTTATATTTTTCGAACTGAGAAAACCGTTCTTTCAACGCCGCAATGGTTAGTCACTTGAACTGCTTTTACATCTTCGAATGTTGGTGTAATTTCATCATTACCTGTCAGCAAGCATCATAGGACATCTTTCCATCATTGATTGTAGATAAAAATAAAATCACACCCTATCAACTTATCAACAACCGAACAACTCAGGATTATTACGACCCCTTAAGGTTTACGCTTACTATGCACACTTGTGTACATTAGACCGAGTTTCCTCTCCTTCGCATAATACTTGCATTCCTTTTTTCAAACTTACATGATCCGACAACATCACGAGCTATAATCGTTTGACTATTCCTATAACACGAGTCCTTTTAAGTCAGCGAAACTGCATCATTCACATCGACAAAAAAAACTTGGTAACTGCACACTCCAAGACGGAAAACCGGCTGCGCATAACTGTGTTTTTCCGTCAGTCGTTTGTTTTGTGGCCCTTTGCATCTTTTTGGGCATTGACCAGCCATGTCTTCCGCAAACAATACAGGCTCAATTTTTACCTCAGAGAATCTTTACAAGGTGCCCTACATTATTTCACCTTAAATATTATCTCTTTGTCGGAGAAAACTCGGGTTTCACTCACCAGCCGCCGCACCACTAGGATTCGACCAATGAGGCCGGTTTGACCGTGATGGTTCGCAACTGTGGCCTAGCTTCCAATATAATATTAAATTAATGATAATAAAAAGTTAGGGCCTAAAATCTTATTCTAGAGTCTTATTTGAAAGTCTTATTTCTAGATCTTATTTTACATAAATAAATATACTTTATAATATTAAAATATCGATAACAAGAAAATAAAATATGTAATATCAAAATATTATTTTAAAATCTTACACGTGGGATTTTAATTTGAATTGACCGGGTCTTTTAAAAAGCTAATTTTGGTATTTGTTACGATCATTTTTGCATTGTGAAATGTAACTTGAATAGTCATAGAAAATTCATAATCCTCATCATAGCATCTTGTTGCATGTATTAATCAACTGATGTGTCTATGTTCCGGGTTCCAGAACATCAAATAGTCATAACCAACTTATTTTTGTTGATTTCTCATTTGGAGCAGTGTATTCGGGTTTAGATTGATTCATCTCCTGTGATGAACACTTATAATTGTCCCTTTTTCAGAAGAGGGATTCTGTTGATTGAGAAAGAGTTCAATTTTTGTGAGATAAATTGAAAAGGCATGCTCAGAGTCATGGTTCTTTTTGGGAATCTGTTAATTTATGCGTCACCCATGTGCCCAGTTTTTTCACCTTGGCAATTTTTACCAAATTGTTCGCAGAATTGTTTCCCTAGATACAACGACAATTAATTCTTATTTACATAAACTTTAGATAGGATCTACAACCTTGTTCACGTATGTTTCAGGTCGAGTACATTTGAGTTCATTTTATAGGTCGAAATTATCAGTTACTTGGGTTAGGAATCTAATAATTTTATCAACTTTTTACTATTTTTGGATAAACGCTGAAATTGATATTTCAATAAAACATGAATTTTATTGTTTTCTAGAATCTTTTTAAATGAAATGTCTGTTGAAAAGTATGTTTCATATTAAAGATGTACCTTTAGCAAAAAGATGGCGCCCGAGTGAAGTAATATGCGATTGATATCCAGTAAATGACGTTTGCTCTATTTCATACTTGACAGTGTAAGGATTTATCAGGTAAATTCTCGATAAGCAAAGTCTGTCTTGATGAGCTTGATCGACTTAATCACTTGATTCATCTATCGATTAACATCTTGTTCGGGATTTTCCAGTTTATTAAAATCTCAAAATTTTAATCAAACAAATAAAAAAACATCACAAGGCCGGAGAAGAGAATTAACCACATCTCCCATTTACATATTGTAGTGCATTGATATGAATTTATCTATATTTGAAAACTATTTTAGTATCATTTTAATCTTAGATGGGTACTGAATCTAAATCGGGAAAAGTAAATATATGTTGTATTGTTGTTATTTCTATATTACATTTTTGTTTATGCTGCTCTTCACGTTAATTTAAACCGTAGATGGGGACAGGAATCAGCGGAGAACGGGTAAATGTGATTATTTATTTAAAATTTTAGTCATACTTTTATAGAAAAGTACAGAAACCTTGGATGATAAATCAAAGACTCTCGAAAATACTAATCCTCTCACACTCGCTAGTAACTTTTGCGTTCGCGAAAAAAAAGATTGTTGTTCTCATGCCAAATGTTTTTGGCGTGCTTTAATTTTTGCATTGTCAGTTTTATTCTTGGGGTATGTTTTTCAAAAATATCTTTATACTTATTTTATGGAACAATACGTTTGGAAATGTTGAAATTATTTATTTGTTTTTTTATATTGATTTTATTATTTTATTTAATTAAAATTTGATTTATGCATGTTTCATTTAACCTATTATTGTTTTAGATTCTTAATATACTTTAATTTTACTAAATTTTAGTTTATTTGTTTATGTTGGGTTTTACATTATCTTTAATTTCAAATATTTACTTTTTAAACACAAATCTTAAATATTTAATCGTAAATATTTATTCTTTAAACTTTAATCAATAATCTTTAATCCGAAATCTTTAATCTGTAATCCTTAATCTGAATTCTTAAATCTGAAATCTTTAATCTGACTCCAATTAATCAGAAAGGACTTCCAACATAAATATATAGACAATGAACACAAATTCTTTTATAAAACTTTATTTCAAATAACAAAAATCAACAAGTCAAAAATAATAATAATTCAATTCTTGATGACAGAACGCAAACACAAATCAATATTTCGTACGAGTTAACAAATTACAGTAAAACTGTGAATCTCCAAAACGAACGAATGTTTAAAATTAAATTAAATCTTCTTCTCCCACACGGGATACTTATGGTTTAAAGAATAATATTTTAAAAAGAATAATAAATAATAGAAATTATTTTGAGTTTACTTGCTTCCTTTTGTTTTTTTTTGGGCAAACTAAAACTAAATTTACTGCTAGTATAATATAGTAATTTTCATCAGCCTTGAAAATTGATCAACTAAAACAAAGACTAAAATATTTTAATTTTAAATTCCAAATTTTGCTAGACTAAATATTATTTTATTTGAAATTAATAATTTTACCAAAAGAATTATTTTAAATTTTTTTCTTCTATAAAATTTTATCAAAAGTGTTCATATGTATATTTCGGAACCCTAACATTTATATTGGATTAAACAAAAATCAAGTCGATTACATCATTAATTTATTTTATAATTGTGAGGAATGTTTGATGTGTTTTAATGTTGTGTGTTGATTTTGGATTGTGTCTCTCCTAATCAGATGGCTGATTAATAATTAAATTCTTATTATCTGAAACTAATTTATTTAAATTCAAAAATCACCGTAAAATTTTAAATGGTTTGACTAATTTATTTTAAATTTTTAAATAAATCAATTCACTATTTTCAAAAATAATTAAAATTCATTTTAATTTTAACCAATAAAATTTTTGGGATATATATTTTGAAATAATTAAGTAACATTCAGATACTTTGAATTTCTATATATTAATCAATCGAATGATGCAAACCTACGAAAATTTTGTTAATAATTGTCCTGACGACAAATCAACTTGTACTAATGTGTCGAAAATGATATTAGTATTCTTAATAAAATGATTCAGAAAAGCTCCACAAAATACAGATACGAACATTTTTATTAAAGTATTTTTATCTCGCTTTATATTCATTTGCTCAGTTTGACTGTCGGTTTGGTACAAATCATTTTATAATCAAATATTTGTTTAAATAGCAAAAATTATGTAAAAAGAAATAAAATCACTTTTAAAAATCTTATTATCAATTTGTAACAAGCTATCATGCCAATGAAGGAAATCAAGAATCGCAAGAAATTCTATGGTGGAGAGGATGTCGAGTGTTTAATCGACAAATTTGAGTTTGCCATTGTGGTTTATAGTTTGGTGTAAAAAGAATTGCCAATCTTAGTTTTGATACTAGATGGACCTGCATATGACACATTCAAAGGATTATCGAAGAAATACCTTGCAAATTAAAAACTAATTGCTCAGAGTGTTTGGTTTTAGTGAATTTGATGAATGACTATTACTTGGTTAAAAGAAAATTCTGCCGAGTAATCATTAGGGTGTTTTAGCAGCTGAAATCAAACAAATTATCAGGACTGTGGACGGTGATCTTGATTCCATTGATCCATTTTGTTCAATGTTGTTCACTCATAGCTTACCTGACCAGTTATAAAAAAGAGATGCAGCAAAGATTGGACTATGATTTAATATTTCAAAGTGTAGTCAACATGGATGAAAAAAATATTACTAAGAAAACTTCAGCGATTCACAACAAAATTCAAATTTTCGAATCCGATCGGCTTGGACACATCAAAATATGTGTAAGTATAAATGCTTCAAATGTGGTAACGTTAGGTATATTAAATCAAATTGTAAAGTATCGGGACAAGACTGTGCTGAAGATGGTCAAAGTCAAACCTCTCCCCCAAAAGGACGTAGGACCAAATGGTACAGTTAAAGGAGATAGTTGTGTAACTACTAGCAATAGTTACACCTTAAAAATCACGAATCTATCTGACCATGAATCTCTTTAAAAATTCTCAATCGCCATATATTTACTCATTTTTAGCGAGGCGTAAGAATTCGTGTAATTGTTGTCTGTTATGTACACATGTTGAAACGATTGTGGCTGAAAGTCTACCTGTAGATGTTGACATAATCGTAGGAAATGACATTATTCTTATACAATGATTAATGATATAGGTAGATGATGATGGCACATACATAAAATTTTGTTTTAATGAAGCCAGATAGCAAGTTATCACTGTTGTTACTGGACTGGAAATGGAGATAAAGATATAAATCAAAGATGTTAATTTCAAACTTAAGTTTGACAGAGATTATTAAAAGACAAGATTGAAGTTCATAAATAATCATCTGGTCTGAAGAGCTTCATACCAATTCTCGTATTCCATAAAAGTTGTGATTTTCTTTTTTAAATCTCTGAATATTTTTGTTCTAACTGCACGTGATATCGTCCTTACACTGAAGTTTATTTGCTTCTATTTTATATTATAAAAGCCCAAGTCACTCACTGCCTGCCTCACTGCCTCACTAACGCTGTAAGGTAAATTTTTGAAATGATTTTATAATCAATAAAGAAATGATTGTATATTAATAA
>MQRK01249623.1:22026-37401 GCA_001938485.1 Girardia tigrina
TGATTTAAATCAGTGTGACAAATGGCTATTCAAATTTTTAAAAGGATCACTAAGAACAACATCATTTGCAAGTGAGGAAGAGGTCTTACAAGCGGTCAGTGATATTATGAGGAATCTCTCATGAGAAAAACTTTCACATGAATTTGATAAACTTTTTACACATGCTGAAAATTATAATTTGTTGTAATGGTGAATATACTGTTGTGTAGAAATATATATTTGTTATTTTATATTTGTTTTATTTAGAAACTAGAAATACAGAGGAGTAACGGAAAAAAACTTTTTTACCATATTAATATTATCAAAACCATTTTTAAATAAGTCATAATTTTAAATAAATAAATAATTTTCATTAAAAAATAAGATTTTTTTCAATAATTATTCTTTCATTAATTTAAGGGTAAATTTAATATAAAATGGAATAATAAAGGATAAACATTAATAATCTATTCTTTTCGATTTCGATTGCTGAAAGCTAAACTATGGTTTATCCCAATGATCAAAGTTGTGTGTAAAATAAAAATTATAATCAATGTGTGACTTCTCATATCAACCCAAAAATTTCTAGTATTTTTTCTTTTATAGCAGTCTTTTAGAAATATATTTTTTTAAATTATAATAGTTCAACGTCTTTTCTATTTTATCTAATAACTGTCACGAATAGATCCTACAAGAAGAGACTTTCTTTTTTACTGAAGATATTCAGAACATTTAACTAGCAAACCTGTTTTCCATATCTGTTTATTTTACTAAAAAAATATATTAAAAAGATGAATATTTAATGACTTTGTTGATGTGAATTATCAAAATTATATAATTGAGTATCTTATGAATTTGATCTTTACTATCTAGATCAATGTCGGGCAACCGGTGCGCCATGAAAAATTCTGGGGGTACCGCGTACATTTTTGTAAAATATTTAAAATTGTTAAAGTTGAACTTGTTTTGAACAAGTTATTGAAGTATTGCTGTAGCAATATTAGTCGTATTTTCGCATCATTGTAAAACACACAGTAAAATCTATTGGTTAAAAACAGTGAAAAATAATTTGTTGCGGTGCAAGAATCCTGTGCTTATAATTTATTCTTAGCGAGATTCTCACTCACTTTTTACCAAAGGTAATTTTAATTAAACATTATTAAGAAACGCTCTTATATTAGGTATTCTAAATTCTTTCAAAACTAATGGAGAGTCCCACAGGTGCGCCGAGAAAGAAAAGTTTTAGGATTGGTGCGCCGCGAAGAAAAATGTTTTAAGCTTAGTGCGCCGCAACTCGAAAAATGTTGCCCGACACTGGTCTTGATTGTCAAATTCATTGAACTGTTTCTAAATAGACTGTATATTTATTTAACAAAATATAACAAATATTATTTAAATTATAATCGTTTATAAAAAAAACGAAACAGCTCTATGAACCAAGGAATTATCAGACAAAGGTATTGCTTATTCTTAAGGACAAATTGTGTCTTCATAAAACCATCAATCCATTGATTACTTCCATCTAATAAAATGTTATTTTTCGGCCAAAATGACTGCCCTGTTTGTAAAAAAAATTCTTATCACCTTTAATTTAATCAATCGTAGTTCTATCATTTCGGATAACAATGTCTCTTCTAATTCTTCCAGTGGGTTTTTCCGGCATCCTCCTTTAACTCTATTCACGGTATTTACTTGGGTTAGGATCCCCTCATTATTCTTATACCATCTCTTAAACATGGATTGATCATATTCGCAGCTGTCTCTTTCTCCAAAGTGTTTATTTATATGAACTTTATATGAACTATTATTATTCTCAATATACGAAATAACCTTAAATTCTAAAGTAAATGATTCCTTTTAATAATTATTGATTCTAAAATAAAAAATATATCATTGAATTCATATTTTAAATGAAATTTTAAAACATAATTTTAAACCACATTTATTAAAATTTTATAGGGACACTTTTAAATAGTGTCCCCATTTTTAAAAATTAGAGACACTATTAGGAGATATCCGTTAGTAGTCGTTACTTTCATTAATTTCTTTCTATTATTAACTATTATTAACTAGCTATTATTATTAACTATTATTAACGAGCTCGCTAACTATTAATTTCTTTCTGTTAAGTATAGCTGATATTTTTTGTTTCCATATTTTATTTTCTCCTCTCAGCAAGTTAAGTACCAGTACTTTTAAGAGTTGAATTCTTTCGACAGAAAATGCACTCAAACTATAAATTTATTCGTCACAATTAACAAAATTTATTTAATTCAGTAAATTATTACGGCGTTACAAGTATTTTGTGTTTTTTGGAAAAAAATGATGAGTTATTTTGAAGCCATTTATTAAAATATTTTTTTCTATTTTTAACATATTTTGATATTTTAAGTTCTTTAGAAAATGTAGAGAAGTTAGATTTAAATGATTATGAATAAAGTTATATAAAGTATTAGAGTCACATATTCAAAAATTATTCTAAAACTATGTCAACGATAACGAATTTACATGTCCAAAATGAATCTTTTGATCCAATATTCTTCGGTACACATTTTATTTATGCAATTTAAGCATTAACTGACAATGCAACTTGCAATTGTAAGAAATACTTCATTAGAAATTTTGATAGTAATTTTAGTTTGACAAAATATAGTGCATATAAAATATAAATGAACAAAGATGGACAATGATGTCCTGAAATAACGAGTAATGATTTGATGCTTTGAAAAGATTTCCTGACATCTAAGTATATTGACAGGTCAGGTCAGGCAAGCATGTCTTCTACAGGTACTATGTAAACCTGAAATACCTATCCGATGATCAAATGGTAGGCAACTAAACTGACTCCCTCACCCAGAGCAACCTGGGTGAAGAGGGTGTGTGGACATCCAACAGAATGATAAACAAAACCTAACAACGGGCGGATGAGCTCCTTGGAGCCAACGGCCATCCATACCATGATAGGAGATTGGCGCCGCAAGGTTACTTGCCTACTGAGACACTCAAAAATATGACAAAAACTAAGCCATAAGGCTTATGCATAATAGAGTGCACCCACGGCCCAACGGCTACGGTCCAAAAATGTATATTACAAATTGATAGTAATATTTGATTTCATTCGCTTTCACTTTCTGACAACAAATGATTATCTATTCTATCCTTCAGACTTGTTTCATCACAACTGTCTCTACCAATATTTAGACCATCGTGTTCTTTCATTAATGGAATTTTTTCTTAACCGAATTCTCTGAACAACAATAGAAATAATGGTCATTGCGGTGCTCATGAAACAGTTAAATGACTGATTAAGTGAATTTAATTGAAATTTAGGATTTTGAAAATAGAAGGAATAAGAGATAAATCAATGAAGCAGTTCTTTAATTATTCGACCATAATAACAACAATAACTGACGACTTGTTTTAGATTTTTTACATAGCGTGTAATTTTCAAACAACTTGTCACAAATTATTTTTCTCAAAGTCATGTTAAAGCAACTTCGTTTAAAGAATTAATGTGAAAGGAAAATTAAGTGTATGAAGATCCGAATGGCTGTACTGTTTTCTTTTATGTAATTGTCATCTTCTGGTTTTAGTATTATAAAATATTTAAGCCTCGTTTATTTTCAAAATAATGATTTTCGATTATACATTTTTGTATAATTACTTTTCAGGATCCGGCTATACAAATGCAAATGATTTCTACGATCACTTGAAAAGTTTGAGTTTTTTCTTAAATTGAAATCATGTAATATTATTACTATTAGAAGCAAACACAATATCTAGTACCGTATCCTCAAAAAGAGACTATCAGTAAGTTTTGTTTTAATCGTATGATCATAATCTCAATTTCGAACAAAAGTATTGAGTCCGGAGATTGAGGATGATTACATCACATTTCTTTTTATTAGAATAGATAGTTTATAAACAAAATTAGAGATAACTGATTCAAACAAAGAAAACCAAAGCTTTCCAACGACACAAAATTTATTTAATAGACTTTTGAGGAATATATGAAATGTTTGATGTTTTGTGTTTGAATGTTGTGTTGATTAAGAAGGAAAATGTCTCAAAAGAAGATTACCGTTACATGGGTCCCACAACAGTGGTGAAAAGAAATGAAAGAAGTTACGAGTTACAGCTTGAAGGTGGAAGAATTTTTATAAGAAATGTTGAATGGCTAAAGCCATTTAAATTTAGAGGCATGTGATGAATATTTTGTTTGAAATATTTTAAATAAGTTGATTAATTTTATTTACAATTTTGAAATAAAAAAATTGAATTAGTAATTTTTAAATAATTTATATTCATTTTCATTTTAACCAATAAAATTTCTTGTAAATATTTTAACAGATTATTCAACCCCCATTTACTCAGATAATAGACTTAAAGTCAATAATAAATTAGAAGGATGCAAATGTACGAAAGCTTTGACATATACTTTCCTGAGTAGAATCAAATTTGTTATACTAATAAAAATATTGAAAACCACATTGGTGTTCTTAATAAGATTAGCATCTTGTATCGATGTTTCGAGTCTTCGTTGTTGAAATTTCTACTAGGTGAATTCAAATATTCTTGGCCTTTTTTAAGCAAATTTATTTAAAAAATTTGGAAAGAGTGGAAAAGGCTAATTTTCGAATTAATCTCCGTCAGCATTTATCACACTTTTCTAGTTACCTGGAAATTTTGGATGTCATTTTTAAAAAAACTTTTCTGAGTTTGATGAGATGAAGTTATCGATGCAATTCCTCACATCATCTTCGTTTTTTTGAAGTATTATTCAGTCAAAGTGTACTAGATAGATCTGAAAAAATGAAAATCTGATGGAGCCAGATCTGGAGAATAAACTTGATGTGAAAGAACCTTTCATTCAAGATCTAAAATAGTATTTTTTTTGTTGCTGCAGCAACATAGGGGCAAGCATTGTAATAGAGAAAGATGATCTTACTGGCACTATGACCAACTTGAAGCCACAATTCATTGACTTTATTGCTCAGTTTGAGCAATTGTTTACTATAGCACTGGGCTGCCACTGTTTGTCGAGAGTTGAACAACTCATTCTAAATCATTACCTTTGCATCCCACTATATCCATAATATATTCTTTCCATGAATATTGTGTTATTGAAAATAAAGTTTCTAAAAAGAATTCGTGTTCATTCATTTATATATTTATGTTGGAAGAACCTACTGATTAAGTAAAGTCAGATTAAAGATTAATGATTTGTGTTTTTGAAAAGTAAATATTTGAATTAAAAGAATTTAATAAGTTCAAAAATATGTTATAGATTATAATAAATTATTTTTAAGTTAAATAGTTTTTTACCAATTAGATTTTATTAGAAATGGAATAAATTAATTTCGTGTTATATTTTATTTTAAAAGTAATAAAAAACTTGATTGAATAAAAGTTAAAAAGTCCATTTTATAAAATGTGAAGTAGGATAAAAAATTATGAAGAAACTAATTAAAGACTCGGTGAAATGAAAATAGTAATTAACGAAAATTAGTTTGAAAAGTTCGAGTTGTGATATTAATAAAATTTTGATGTTTAATTATGAGATTTGAATCTATTGATAATGAAAGTAGCATAAATACTAATTACACAGAGAATAGCAGAAAATGGAGAATATTTAATCGTCAATATATTTTTATTATACTGAAAAAATTAATTTGAAAGCGAAATAAAAAAATGTAAAAACATACATTAAAACTTTGGAAAATTACTACCGCAGGTAATGACTTCCTTTCACATTTTTACCTTAGAAGGTCTACTGTGATGAATTATCTTAAGTAATTCATGCATCATGCGGATCTCTGAGGTAGACACATAATTCCTTGACACATGTAAAATATTTGAAATAGTTATAGTTAAGAATGCAATATTTGAAAATATGAAAATGGTATTTCAAGAAAGTTCAAAGACTGATTTGATTTTGTACGAATTTTGCAAATAGCACTAGAGATAATTCAAAGGAGCTAAAAAACATTTTTGACAGATTAAAGCAAACTCTTTATTGATTAAAACAAGTATAAATTGTTATTATAAAGTTTTATAGTTACATATAAAGATTTGTGCAGTATCTGATTTGAATTCCTAAGTAAATCTATCAAATATAATTTTCAAATGTTACAAATTTATAGATCGTCGAGTACACACCAATGGAAATGTCGGAGATGTACAATTATGAATTCTGCGTCAGTAACAGTATGTGAGTGCGGATCTCTCAAACCAAGATGATTAAAACTGTTTATTTGAAAAATACATACTTTTTTATCTATTTTCTTTATTTTTAAATATCTTTATGGTGGTATTGGTTACAAATTTTATATCTGTAAAATATTTTTATTTAACCGGTTCACGACGGCTCGTCGTACTGACACCATGGGCTATTGTGACGGATGCAGTACCTTTCAAACACACAGCTTGGCGCTTTCTATCTCATTTGTCGATATGATAGGTTCGTTGCATTTCACCTACTCTAAATGACGAGTAGTACACGTACCCGTTAGTTACGCCCAATGAAAATGTGAATGCAACGTTTAAATATACTGGTTAGATCTTGACGTGTAGTACACGTCATAGTCTTGAACGGGTTAAATGTAAACTGAAATGTAAAAGGTAAATTATTTAAGGATACGAATTTCGGTATCCATTTTATAATCACATTTTATTCATTTGCTCTTCATAGCTCAAATTTATTCAGAGACTTATGAGTATAATTTACAAAACAATATGACATAAATTTATATATTCTTCAATGCATTTTTATCATCACATTTATCTGGTTATTTTTTAATTACGTATTGAAGGTCAATGTTGCAGTTGTATTCAATTTACGTGACACAATCTGTATGAACATTTGCAGCATATCTTACGTCCAATCTTAGTATATAAATATATATATATATATATATATATATGAATATATAATAGATGTTAGTATGAAATAATATTGTTAAAGACACATTCACTTTTTATTGATATCTTGGAAAAGTGACAAGATTCTGTGCCAAATATTGTTCTGGTATCATTCTTCCAGATTACGTGATTTAGTTTAATGAATTATTATTTCATACTAGAGTTGTAAGATATTCGTATCTAGATCTGCTATTCTCAGTTCTGGATTAGTAATTCTGCTCATAAGCTATGGTGCGGCCCCTAATGGCACGGGCTGATTTTATGGGCAATTGGCTCGGATTTCATTGATTGTTTTGCAATATATATTATATAATATATTAATACATTAAGAAAAACAAATAAATGAATACAAGAAAGACAAATTTTTATTAATCATTTAAAGATTCATTATCATTTAGAAAGAATTTTCATCATCTTTAAAAATTTGATGAGGGTGATAATATCGAATGAAGAGCATATGTGTATGTGAAGAAGAATGTGTGAATCCTTTTGTGAATATTGAAATTTCGTTCCACCGAAGCCTTGCTTACAGCTATTCCTCGAATCTTATATTTTTAGGAACGTTTAATCTTTTAAATATAATCGGATCTTGAAAAAAATTGCAAAGGTAAAACGTGTTTGGAACAGCATAAAGTTAAGATAGCTTTGGAGATAGCTGATAATGAGAAAAACGATTCTTTTTCAAATTTTGATAAGTTGAAATTGAGTAGTGACCGTTGACTAGATGAACTTCTCATTTTGTTTTTTTTCTTTTTCTTCAAATAACTTATAATGAAAACTTAAAAGGTGTCTCTGGGGAGAATTTCTGTCGCATTTTTGCTGATCGTACGACAATTCTGCAAGGCAACATTTACATATTGATTTATTCTTTTTTTGGTAAAAATGGGCGTAAGTTGAGCCTACAGTTACTGATTCGATAAGCTCAGTTTCTGAATATTTTATTTTGAAATTGTTAGACATCACTTCTGTATTGAATATATCGAAGACAATCTTTGAAAAAAATTAAGATAATTTTGTAAAAAAAAATTCATTTATAAAATTTACTTTATTTGTGTTTTAAAATTGTTATTTTGGAGTTTTAGTTATTTTGAAAAAAAAGAATATTTAAACAAATATACAAGATAAAATAGAATAATAATTGATATTTTATTAGGGTGTTATTATTAGATTGTTGCAAAGGCAATGAAGGTTTTTGAACTTAAATTTTAAACAAATGTAACTCAGCAAAGAATAAACTTTATTATTCGAAATAAAAACCTTCAGAATCAATACATTTTGCTAACTAGAAATAAGTTTCTTGATGCTCCTAGCGTAGAACTCCTGAATTATAGATGCAATAAAAGTGTTAAAGGCGTCTTTGGCGTCGTCTTGGTTTTTGAAACATTTTTCCTGGAGCGAATTGACCAGTGCTTGAAAAATGGTAGTCGGTGGGCGAGAGGTCCGGTGAGTAGGGTTGATGAGGCAGAGTTTCGTAGCTCAATTTGTTTAGGTGTTGTAGGGTCGGTTTTGCGATGTGTGACCGAATGTTGTCGTGGACAAGAATCGGCTCCTTCATATTGACCAATCTCGAGCACATGCGTCGAAGCTCGTGATGCATTTTGTCAATTTGTTCGCAGTACTTCTCTGCAGTGGTCGTTTCACCCGTATTCAGAAAGTTGTGACGGACCACCAAACAGTCACCATAACCTTCTTTTGGTGGACTTTCGATTTCGGAAAGTGGTGAGGAGCCTCATCGCGGTCCAACCATAGTGTCGAATGTCGCCGATTGTCGTAGAGAATCCAATTCTCATCATACTTCAAAATCCAATCGGGAAACATGTCGTTCTTGTTGCGCAGAAGAACTGCGGAATACACTTCAAAACGACGATTTTTTTTACTTTCGTTCAATTCGTGAGGTACCCATTTATCGAGCTTTTTCGACTTTCCAAGTTCATTCAAATGTCGAGCGACGGTTGAGGGATCAACGTTAAGCTTTACTACGAGTGCTTGAACAGTTGCGTGTGGATCGACTTCCACCAGCTCCTTCAATTCGTCGTTGTCAATCATGGATATTGCCAGAGTGAAACATTTGATACCAGTACTGCACTGTCAATTCGTTGACACTTCCCTTACCACAAACTTCGTTAATGTTTCGAGCGGCTTGAAATGCATTACACCCTAGCTTGAACTTGTAGAAGTAAATGTTGCGAATAGCACGTTTTAACATCTGTAATTAAAATCAAAATTATTAGCAAAAGTCAACGACGATCCCATACGCATTAGAGTGTTCCCTCCCACCATGTAAATTTTATTTTAGTTATTTAATTTCCACAACCCAGCATTTGATGATGGGTCATATAAAGACTCAGCAGACAAAATTTTATCAAATTTAAACAATATTTAGAACTTGCTCAACAAATGTTTGTTTTCGAAATACGCGTTCTGCCATTTTTTCATCAATTGTCTGCCTTGTCTGACCATATTATGTATTCTATGGAATAATTATTGGCTCTAGTGAAAGTGTTTAGTTCTTGGGTCATGTGATATGACAAGGGCAGATATCTTGATTGTTTATATTGCTTCATTATTCATATTGATTCATTATTCGATAGTCAATACTATTAAGTATATTATGCAACACACTTTTTAATAAAAAGTATTTGCATTATTTTCAGATATATTTCACTTAGGCAGCGCCAGGAACTGAATTCATCCACAATGACTGCATACAATACACGTTCATCAAGTTCCATTTGGTTAGTCGGTGCTACAAATGAAACTTTTCAAACTTCTAAACTTCCATCACGTGGTGATATCTTGAAGGTTTTGTTCTACTATCACACCGATGAGGTCATGATCTTGAAGGAAAGCATTGACAAATCTGTTTCATTATTGTTGCCGATATGGGAAATGGCCAGAATTTCGACGAAAGCCTGAAATCACGTGGTTGAACATGTGTTCAATGCTGCACGCTAAATGGCAGTGTCTCAAGAAGAACATCAATCGTTCAGCAACAAATTTATCTAATCAAGAGAAATTCTGTGAAAGACTGAATGATCTCTTTGATATTGCTCACCAAGATGCCATGTCAACCATAAAGATTAAAGAGGACCGATTGTTTCTAGTTGCTCAGCGTGAGAAAGGACGCAGATGAAAAATGGGTGGTGTATACATAGCACATGCATTGAAGGAAGAACGAGCAATAAAACGGAAAATAGCAGCTGAAAAGTATTCATTGAAAGTAAATATGACAGGTGCAACAACAGTACCAATATTACCAATGTCACTTTTAACTCATGCCATTACTAGCGATGAGAATTCGTCACAGTCATCAGAATCAGATGCTAAACTTGAAGCTGGTCCATCCATTCCTAAAACTCCCACGACACAGAGTCAGATAGTAAGAGGTACTGTGGATCTTGTGACTCCTCAAGTTGCTGCTGCTCTTGATAGAACAAACACTAGTGACAGAAAGGCTGCACATATATTTTCTGCGATGGCATCTACAGGACTACTCAAGTAAGATGTGGAAGAAGTCATTATTAATGCCAGTACTATCAAGCGAGCACGCATGAAGCATCGCAGGCTTTTCAGCTCGGAAGTCAAGGACACATTTGATCCAGCAGTGCCATTAATTTTACATTTGGACGATAAGATAATGGATGACCTTACTGGTCCAGAAAGAGGTAAAGTTGACAGACTTCCTATTCTGGTTTCTGGGCAGGACGTAATAAAATTGTTGTCTGTCCTTAAGCTCAAAGATGGCACAGCAGCTTCAATGGCACAAGCAATCACACAAACTATTGATGACTGGGGCTTGCGAGACAGGATCAAGGGTCTCTGCTTTGACACTACTTCTTCAAACACTGGCACAAAAAATGGCATTTGAATTCAGTTGGAAGAAGAGCTTGGTCGAAAGTTAGTTAATTCGGCCTGTCATCACCACATCTCCGAGATCATTCTTGAAAAGGTTTTCAGCATTGAAGATATCTCAAAGTCTCCTAACATGGAGTTGTTTGGCCACTTCAAAGATTTTTGGCCCCGTATTGATCAAAAGTCATTTTGTACAGCAGCTGAAGATAACACCTTGGGAAGTTTAATCGCTCCTTGGAAGGATAATGTCATAAAGTTTGCACTGGCTCAACTAAATAAATTTTAACCTTGTGACGACTACTGTGAATTGCTTGAACTTTCTATCATATTTTTGGATGGTACACCTGAACGTGGAATACGATTTCGGTACCCTGGTGCCATTCACAGGGCTCGTTAGATGGCGATGGCAATTTATTCTATAAAGATGTGGCTATTTCGCAAGCAATACGAGCCACTACAGCCAGATGCCAGCTCTCGAAAGTCTTGCGGTTTTTCATATGGCCAGAAAATAAGGAATCACCTGCAGGAAGTAAGTCTGTTTATCACTAAGGTATATCTGAAATACTGGTATGAAAGTCCAGCTGCAAACTGTGCTCCACGACAAGACCTTGAACTGCTTTGTACATTATCTGAGTACTCAAACACTAAAATTGCCCCTACAACATTTGGGTGTCACCTTTGGTATCTGTCTGAAACTCTTGTTGCTTTAGGCTTCTTTGATGATGATGTCATTATAGAGGAGAAGCGCTTAATGGTATTGTCACTCAAAGATGTTGAAGGCCCAGATGAGCCTCTGAAAAGGAATTCAGACATTTCAGCATCCGACTACTAAGAAACTTCACAACTTTGTTACAAAAAGCACAATCAATTTTTTCACGATTTTTGGCCTTCACAGGAATTCCTGCACGTTGATCCAAGTGACTGGGAATTTCAACCAGAGTATCAAGAAAGCAAACGCATTGTGCTATCTCTCAAAGTCCTCAATGATTTGGCTGAACGTAGCGTTGCATTGATTCAAGAGTTCAACTCGAGTCTGACACACAATGAAGAACAGAAGCAGTATCTGCTTCAAGTTGTTGAGAACCATAGAAAAAAATCAACCAAGTCCTCAGCAGTTGATGCCAAGCTGCAGGTATTGGTCAACAGCAAATAACGACTTACTTTTGCATTATGCAATAAAAGCATATAAACTCGATACTATAATCTGTAGTATAGGTTAGTAATAAATGTGTCGCTCGTCTAGTGCTGTCATGACTATATTACTATATTTTGTATATTACTATATTCTTTTTTGATTCTGAACAAAATTTTTCAAAGAAACATTTTCTTCTATTACTGGTGTGTTCTGCAGTTTTTATGAATTACTTGGCGCATAGCAGTTTTCGACACAAATTTTAAAAACTTAAACAATGTTGAGCAAGTCCTAAATATTGTTATTTTAAGCTAAAAAAATTATCAAAGCTTTTCTATAACTAGCATCATGTAATGGAGGGTTGGAGAACACTGCCCTGATACTTTCATTTTTTAGAAGCACCCTAATACGCATATACTACATCGAAAATGCACTGAAATCAATAATACTATCACACATAACAATAGAAATCTACACGGAAGGGGACATTGTCACCACAATCCAAATGTCCACCAAGTGACTTATCGAACACATCATAAACATCCTCACCAAGTATCCGGGACATACAGTCACACTTTATAAGGGGTGTTACGTACAAGGGATCAAATATATATTTTCCGAAAGTCGTAACAAAAGGAAAACTATAATAAAATAATCCTCCAGTCAATCAACTTGTGTAGATTAAGAATTTATATCGATTATAAAATTATCAACGAAATAAATAAATAACGCAAGACTTTCTTTTATAAAAATGTTTATTAAATATTTATAAAAGTTCTTAACAAAATACAATTTGTTGACAATCAAAAATATAAACAATATCCCTGTATGTAATGTGATGATTTTATGTAACTAGGAATCACCGTTCTCCAGTTACCAGGGATTTTGAAAAAATTATAAATAAAGAATATTAATTTATTATAATACGATTAAGATTATTAAATTTAAAATATGTTAATTTAGAAAAGTAAAATCAATAATTGGGTAACCCTCACCGATATGTGAATTAAATTCTCCTTCAAATTTCAAGGTTGATAGCATCGAACGAGCCCAAAAATTTAGAATTAGTCAAGTCGAAAATTGGGATTAATCTTCAAGTAAATTCGAAACAAATCGTCAAGTAAAATCGAATGCGTTGCTGAAAGAATAATTCTGCACGTATCGCTTGATTGCGGTTAAAAGAAAATGTGCGTGAGAAAAATAAAACACGCGTGGCCACGCAAAAGTAAGGACGCACTATGCGTGGCGAGAACGCATAGTGCGTAACAAGATATAATAATAATAATTTTAATAAATAGATAAATAATATACAAAATTAAAGTTTTATTTTAATAAATTGTAAATAATATATAAATAATAAAGACAAGGGCACGTACTACATAAAATGAAATAATAAAATAACAAATAAAATTAATAATATTTTCACAATAACTAAAATAAAACAAATGAAATCAATAAAAAAAGTTTATATTTACATTACCCCAACAGGGGTTTAAACCGCTGCACGCAAATCTCTCTTTTAGACAATACTGGATTGAAATGGGAACAACCATCCTCTGCCACTTAACATTGCCAAGGGGGTGGAGATCCCGACGAAACCACTGACTTCTCAGCGCTCACTAGAGGGACACTGTCACAAGCCACCGTTCACGTGGTAACATTCCCGACCACACCATTCTTCCTCGACGATGATGGCTCACCTGTGAAATCCTGTCTATGAATATGTAGAACACTTTCAAAACTCAAACGAGGGGTCTGGAAGGACCAAAAGTCATTAATCTGTCGATCGGTTCCGGCGACACAAGGACCAAGCGCGGAGGATTGAAAGTGGGAACATGGAATGTGCGAGGACTAAACGACAAGAAAATACTTTCAATAAATGAAGCTCTGAAAAAAAACGAAAATAGAGGCGTGTTTCCTGACCGAAACAAACTGCTGGGGCAATGAAACTACTGAATACTACGGATGGCGAATTCTCCATAGTGGATGTACAATTGGAACAGGTAGAGAAAGAGGAGTTGCGCTGATGATCAGAGAAGATGATCCGACCAAACTGGACTTTGGACCAATATGTTGTGGTTTTGTGGTTTCAAAACATGTGAACATATCTTGGGAAACTGAGTCGTTTGGCTTTGAGCCCTCAGGTTATCGGTAACAAACCATAAAATACTCTTATGTCAATGTAGCCTCTACATGTATATTTTAACTCCTAATCTCTCGATATCTATGACCACGACTTGCCTCTCACCCAGCATACCATCTGCACGCAGTGATAAGTGATGAGGACCTTCCATGTTCCAGATTTACACAGGTTTAAGACCAGATAGATCAGATCAGCCCTAATGGGTATGATGTGATGTTAGATTAAAACGATTTACATTAATGTAATGACCCTACGATATGCTGTTAGATCCGAACACGGCTGTGTTGACCCCAGATACTGTATTTTACATCTTGTTATGTTAAACTCCCTTATCAGGTATAACAGCTATGACAACATTCCATCTTTTATTATTTTAATCATTATGAATCATTTATAAAATGCATACTCGAATACCCTAACGCAAATCCTCCATTTATGTGTGTGATTTTAATGTCAAGATTTAGTGATTTATAGAAAAAGAAAGAGATGCTAAATTTTACTATTCTGTGCTTGTGATATTTTATAAACAATGAATCAACAACGTATAAGAACAGAAAACTTTATTTTTCAAAACATTTTATCACGTTATTAATACTTTTGCGGATTCTCTGTCGCTTCCGTCGGTTCACGTAGTCTTCATCCCCATAGTCGGCGATCGACCACTGCGTTTCTAGAGTGCGTGACTCCTTACCCTCGTCGGCTCTCAACTTCTGTCTTAATTGCAACTGCAGCTATTATGAATACAATCACTCGAGCTCGCGGATTCGAGCTTCCATCGCAACGCCCCGTCGCACCAGGCTCGATGGAGGCTTCCTTTGAAACTCTCAGCTTCATAGACAGGCGCTCTACGCTGTCACGCAAGTTCGACATCTCTTTACGGTCTGCTACCCTGCCTCTCTTCAATACTCTATTTTCTTGCTGCAGCTTCTCGATCGTTCGCTTAGCTTGCTCCAACTCAATTTGTTGAAACATCTAAAATTACAAATTGTTGATTCATTATTTAATCTTATTCTACGTAAGCGATCGGACAGATTTGCAGTCGGATTCCGAAACTGCCTTCCGGTATGAACTCCTGAGCTTTGTTGTCACTCACGGACCTCATACACCGGGGACCTATTTTGGCCGCGATAAAACGCATGCCGGAACCAGCCTTCACGAATTTATGTGCGTTAAAATTTAAATTGGCCCTACGTAAGGGTATTCGAGTTTATTAACAAAGTGTCACGACTCATTTATTTGTAACAATTTTGCGCGCTCAGAGCCCCCAGTGGCTATTGAGGGTCAGCCACAACCCGATTTCAGTCCGTACTATTTTACTAACTGTTTTAACACTCATTTAACTATTAAA
>MQRK01249624.1:26806-36881 GCA_001938485.1 Girardia tigrina
GTCAAGAAATACCTTATTTATTTTCATACGATAGTTCAAAGTTAAGTTATACGCGATTGAAATGTAAGGTGTGAAGTTTGACCCGTTTCATATCGAACAACCTAATATATATAAATTTTTTAAATATCCTTAATAAAAACCACAGAAAAGATTTTATAGATACTTAATATTTTTCAAAACAGTAACTTATTTGAAAAAAATTGTAAATAATATTTCCACAAAAATTTGGTAAAATACGACATATGACATTGCATCTGGGAGTAATATCTGATAATCTTTAGATGTAATCTTATATTTTATATTTTAATCATAAAGCTGTTTATGTTATATTTAAAAAGAACACAAATTTTATATTTCATATCTTCTAATAGAATTCATTTTGTTCCTCTATCTTTAAACTCATTAAGAACGTCACATTATGTAAATATTTATAATTAATTGTTTGTTTCTGAAAATTTAAAATAAGTTTTCTATTGAATTAATTATGTTTAGAAAACAATATTTATAAATTTCTTTTCATAAAAATCATTTGTTTAATTTTTAATTTAATTTTTGATTAATTTCAAAATAATAATAATAATAAATCAAGAATTTAATTATTATCTAATTAATAATTCCATCGAAATTAATTTTTAATATGCTTTTAATAAATAGTAAATCAAGGTTTTAAATTTGAAATTCTGTTCTAACAATCCAAATCATAAATCACTTACAATATTAATCGACCTTCTGGGAAGGAGAGACACAATTCCACAAAAGAAAAACAACATACAAAATACAATAAACACTACATCATTCAAAATATTTCTCACAAATGTGGGCCTCCAATCTCTTTCGAATGGTATTGAGCCACCTAAACTAAAGAATCACTACCAGCCCCTCGATAGACCTCCTACGGGGTCGGATAGTTTCGGTCTCCGAGATCTTTTCGGCTTCTCTGTGAGAAACGACCACCCATGGGTTGTATAGCCATGGTTCTGCATACCTTTGACTGTATTCTTGGACTTCGTACAGCCGCGAAAGGGACATCTGAACTACCCCCTTGAAGTTAGATCTGCAATCCTAAAAGTCAGATGTGTTTCTTCAGTACCAATCGCTTCTTCCACAGCCGTCGAGATAGTCGAGGGGTCCGTTACTAATTGAATCTGGTCGCCTGGAATGTTGAGGTTTTCTATGACTCTTTCTTCTGTGCTATTTGTTATACTGGTTTGCGCTGGTGTAATTGTCGGTTCTCCAATTTCTTCTGCCAAATTTCTTCTCACAAATACATTTTGTGTCACTATGAAAAAACGGAAGGGTTTCAAATGACTTATTCAAATCTTTATAATGTTATGATAATATAGGTAAGAGAACAAAATATTTTTTTATAATCTTTTTTTTAATTTTCACTAGTTTTAAAATGTATTTCTATATTTCATACTATTTTAGCCTAATATCTCTATCTGGTAATTTCCGTGTCATTCCTTAATTAAATTTGGTGGTTAAATGAATATTCAGTTGTGACTTAAATATTCGACCAAATAGTTGTTGAAGCGCATCAAACTTTTGCAAGTTGTTTCCCAAAGGATTTGAATAGGAAAACGTGTTTTTCAAGTTTTCAAATTGATTCTAGACTTAATCTAATAAATTCGGATTAACTGTTACATTCAGTATTAAAGTTTTATTAATTTTCTATTAAAATAACGGGAAATATTGAGATTTAGAAAATTGTTTTCTGGTTGTTATAATTGCATCAAATTATATTATTTTTAATTTTTAATAAAAAAATGTTATATAAAGTATAGAACGTTTGCAAAAGGACACCGAATGTATCTAAATATAACTAAAGTTACATTTAAATATTTTTATGATTATTTAATATTTCAATGTATGGATATTATATTATTATTTAAAAAATATTTTTAAATCACAATGATTAGTTAAAAAATACAAAATCAATAAATACTTATGATTTTTGAGGGTACAGCTCGAAATCATTTTAGTGGAGACAAGATGAACATCGATGTGTAGGGCTCACGAGGGTGGTTGTCCCGCCGTGTCACATGCTGTCCTCCGTCGTTCAATTCTCTTTCTTTATTTTTTTATTAATTATAAATAAGAATATGAAATCAAGATAAATAAAAAATAAGGATTTTTATATAAATAATTAAATATAATGAAAATATTTATTAACTACATTAATTAAATAATATCCATTTTCATTACTATTTATGTGAAGAACAATTTATTTATTATATATAATTTTAGATAATTTATTAGTTTTAAATATTTATATTTCCGTTCTTTTCCAGTATTCTATTTAGTACCTTCTCGGGTATGTCCATCAATTTTTAAACCGCGTTTGAATAGTTCATTGTAATTGAACATTCCACTTTATATAAGCAATATTATATTATCATAATTTTTAATTCCAATGATCTCTTCAAAAGCTGTCCACAACTTGAAACACTTGCCCCAACAGTGAAATATATGGACCGTAGGGACGAGGAGACAGGTACCAGTTATGTAGTTACGGTCCTGCCTTTGTGTGACGACACTCTAATGTTGACCCGGTTCCAATGGAGGGCTGCATAACAGTTATATCCCTAAAATATTCCAAAAGTACAAAATTGATGAATATTTTACCAAAATCATTGATTATCGTTAAATGTCTATTGAATATTGCATTGTCATTGAAAATGAACTTGTACTTAAAATTGTTGCTTGCTACAACACCAGGAAGTGGTTGAAAATTTGATAGCCGAATTCGAAAAAAATGTTTTACAGACAGACAGAGGGATCATATATAAGCGTTGTAAAAATTAATTATACTATTTAGCTTACATAAAAAATTTTATGACGTACATAAATTTAAAGTCAAAGTAGCATAAACCTTAGAGACTTTAGTACTGGTCACCAAGATCTCTTGATTCCAATCTAGCAAACTTTGAATTAATTTTTTAAATAAATCATTTGTCAAACCTCGATATATTTAATTAACTATTTTTGTTGAATATCTTCTAGAAATATCAAGCATTATTATTAATTAAACATTAATTATTAAACATTATTGTTATTATAATTTATTAAAGTATTATTCGGTAATAATGGCAAAAAATATTTTAATTAAAAATTTTAAGTATTGAAATGATCTTACTTTGCCCATTCTGAATGTTAATTGATTGATTGAAGTGTATTATTAGTAGAGATTCACAAAACTGCCGTTCGTAATGTAAATTGAATCCTTTTTGTAGAATAGAAAACTCATATTTTGAAATGATGAGGTTCTATCCTTACAACATAACCAATGGTTTAGAATCTTACTCGATTGATTCATTTGCCAGTGCTCACAAATCCGGGTTTTGAGATGATGATTTGTCTCTCCGATGTGGGCCTCCCATCTCTTTTGAATGATATTGAGCCTCTAGGCTCTTTAGAGGGTCCACCCAAACTATAGAATCACTAGCAGCCCTCCGATAGGCCTCCTACGGGGTGGGATAGTTTTGGTCTCCGAGTTCTTTTCGACTTCCCTGTGAGAAACGACCACCAATACAGCCGCGAAAGGGACATCTGGACTCCCCCCTTGAAGTTAGATCTGCAATCCTAAAAGTCAGATGTGTTTTTTCAGTACCTATCGCTTTTTCCACCGCCGTCGAGATAGTCGGGGGTCCGTTACTGATTGAATCTGGTTGCCTGTAATGTTGAGGTTTTCTACGTCTCTTTCTTCTGTGTTATTTGTTGTACTGATTTGCGCTGGTGTCATTGTCGGTTCTCCAATTTCTTCTGTTTCCTCCAATTTATGATCCAGGTAGAGGTGCCTGGTCAACCATCCCTTCGTTTTGTACGATTTTTTACATAATGTACATGGGAATGGCAATTGCTGTTGTTGTGTCTCGTTGAGCTGATAAGGATTAGCGGAAGCGGACACCTTGTGTCCCTTTTCATGTGTCTGTTCAGCTCCTTCTTTTCGACAAACTCCTTGTAGCATCTTTCTACTGGGCATTGGTGACGTTTGTCTCTCTCGTTGATCAGCTTCGGTACAGTTTTTCTTGTCCTATTGAGTCTTCCTGATCGAATTAAGGAGTTTATGTATGTTTCCCTCGATACCGTAGCATCTCTGTGAATGATGCAGTTAATGAAATCTCTATACACCGCTTCATCCCCAAATAGCCACTGTATGTCCACTCAAAGACATACATAGCCACTGTATGTCCACTCGAAGACATTTCGAAATTGATTGCTTCTTTCTCCCACTGATCTTTTTCCACATTTGTATTTCTCCCCTCCAGATCCGTTTGATTGTCTCGTACTCCTCTGAATTTTCCGTCTTACTGTGGAAAGTAAGCCTTTTACTCACGATTATATCCATGGGATGTGGGAGTCCAATGTCCAGGATGTCCATATGGATCTTTTCAACCTTGTGTTTCTTTCTGTCTATGCACGTGCATAGGTTATGAAGGGCATGAAATTTCTTAATGTTCTTGTCCGCAGTTCTCCAGCTTTCACAGCCGTAGTAGACTACGGAGAATATACATGCTTTGATTACTTTCTTCAGTTTTGAGCTCTTCAGCACTGGTCTCAGGTCCCGGATCTTTTGGGTTCCTTTCTTGATTCTTTCTTTCACTTCCGTGTCCACATTTCCTGCTGAAGAGATCGTGGATCCTAAGTAACAAAAGCTAGAGACCCATTCAATACCAGCCTCAAGCTGGTGCCCAGCAGTAAGGATCCGAGTATCTCCGTTTAGGTTCAAAACTTTAGTTATCTCTGTCTCTCCGATGTACGAGTTTTGATACCTGTGACATTTAAATTTATGTACCAGATCTTGATATGATCTTTAACATATAAAACATGTATTATATTCCCTTTTAAACACAACTTTCATGATACATTCCACTGAATTATAATTCGGTTTGAAAAGGATAAACAAAAACGTAACAAATTGAAAATTTATACAAATCAAAAAACTTAGTAACGATTTTAGTAAATGTATCAAAATATCTTTTCAAAAGCCAAACGTGAAAAAAAGAACTGTAGAACAAAAATATACTCATTGATATACAATATAAATTCTAATAATTATATTAAGTATTGTATTAAAATTTGTTTTACTAATAATTTAGTATTTATATTATTTTCTGATGAAGTCAATATCTGAACTGGAAAATAAATATAACAACATCTATATATTAAAATATTAAATTCGAAAAAAATCAAATTATGAAGTGACTATTATTTAATTATATGAGTTAATCATGATTTGAGCAAACGGAGGCGCGACATTTAAGTCTCGAAAAGTAAGTCTTGAAAATTAAGTCTCGAAAATTAAGTCTCGGAAAATTGTCTCGGACAATTAAGTCTCCGAAATTAAAATTTTAAAAAATGAAAAATTCAAGTAAAATTTATAAAAAAAATGAAAAATTCAAGTAAAATTTAGTCCAGCTGACCAGAGAATTTCAGCCATTGTTGAAGGCGGATTTGGAAAAGGTGGTATGCGAATAATCGTCGAATATTTGCGTGGCCTTGCACAAAATTTTAAAATGGACCAATAATTAACTTGTAAATAATTAACTTGTTCCTAAATAATCGTCAGAGACTTTTCATTTTTTTTCTAAATTTTACGGGAGTTCTTCATTTTTTGTCAAATTAATTAGATTTTTTATTTTTTTTCTAAACTTTACAGTTTTTCATTTTTTTCTAAAATTTACTTGAATTTTTAATTTTTTCTAATTTTTACTTGAAATTTTCATTTTTTATAAATTTTACTTAAATTTTTCAGTTTTTCTAAATTTTACTTGACATTTTATTTTTTTCTAAATTTTACTTGAATTTTATTTTTTTTCTAATTTTTACTGAATTTTTTTCATTATTACTAAACTTTACTAATTTTTTTCATTTTTTCTAAAATTTACTTGAATTTTTCATTTTATTAAATTTTACTTGAATTTTTAATTTTTTGTAAATTTTTACTTGAATTTTTCATATTTTTCTAATTTTTACTGAATTTTTTTTCATTATTACTAAATTTTACTAAAGTTTATTTTTTCTAAGATTTACTTGAATTTTTCATTTTTTTATATTTTACTTAATTTTCATTTTTTTTAAAATTTACTTTATTTTTTCATTTCCGAGACTTAATTTTCGAGACTTAAAAATCGTGCTCCGGAGCAAGCTATCCATTTTCAAATAATAATGATCTCACTATTTCACATCAATGCCTAACTGTTATTCTTCATTATCAAATACGATTGTCCAAATCTTGACAGAACAATCTTCTTACATTAGAATAACTCGTAATTCTAGCTTTTTGTAAGATTATATTTCCTCGGATGTCTTTGATCTTAGTTTTTGTTGTGATCTATACATCTGATACGATATAGACTTATTATCATACCGTTTATTATTATTATTGATTTTATTATAATATTATTATTATTATTATTATTATTATTATATTATTATTCTGATTATTATTATTAGGTTGGAAGGAAAGTTTTGTCAATAAATTAACAATGTATTAAAAGCAGAATTTTACAATAAAAAGGGTCGTTTTCACTAATGCAATCGCCATTACTTTCGACTATTCCTCTCCAACAAGGCTGCAACAAGAAAATTTTTTTTAAATAACTGACAAACATTTCTCTTCAACCAAATATTATTATTTCTTATAATTAATATTTTTTATTGCTCTAAATCACAATATACATTACATGAAAGGTTGAATTAATTAAAACATGAAGCATGAAAGTGTTGAAGAATATCTGAAATAACTTTTTTTTGCTTTTTTATCATTATTCTTGAATTTTAAAAGCAGTGTTTACCAAAATATGTGTCATCAAATATTATTGAATACATAACCGTTATATAATTAGAGATTAATTATTATTTTAATTTAATTGTGGTTTAATTTAATAACTGTAATTATTATAATTGATGTATATGTGTTCGATGGATTTTACTCGTTTTTTGATCTTAGAAAAATATTCAATAGTAAAAAGTAAACAAAATATGTTTAAAAATAATGTGTTTAATTAATTATACAGTTCTAAAAATGTTTTTCTTAACTTTTTGAAAAAAATGTAAATAGTTTTTGAGGAATACCACAAAAACTTTTGGTACCACTCTTTTATTGTGATGTCTTATCAGTAGGGTCCAGTTCGTTTATGTTTGTTCTTACCCGTTCCATTCATATCCGATAAAATGAATTTAATACTTGAAGCTCTCCGTCACTAATACTACCCACATTCATATGTATTCGGACACAAAATAATTCTTATTAAAAATTTTAAATTAAAAATAATATGTACTTATTTGTATTATAGATGAATTAATTTGATATTTTACAATAATCTAAATACAATTCTAAAATAATTTGAAGAAATCAAATACAAAAGTTAACTAATAAAAATTTTATTCGCATCTAAAAAATTGTTCTCAAAATCAAAAGAAATCGGACACCTACTATTTAAAATCTTGTAACATCGCCCTTTGCTTTTATGACATCTTCCATTCTTCTGTTCATTGAATTGTATAAATCCTGACATTTATCAATGGGAAAACTATTCCATATTGCTAAAATTTTATTCTTCTAATCAATTTTATTTTTAGGACGTTTTTTTCGTAATTCCTTTTTCATAATTGCCCAAAAATTCTCTATGGGACTTAAATCTGGGCTTTCTGAAGGCCATGTCCAGAAGGACATATTATTTTTCATCATCCAAGTTTTTGAAATTTAGAAGTATGACAAGATGCTCCATGTTGTTGAAAAATGAAATCTTCATTGTCAAAATATTGCGTAATAGATGGGATGAAACTTTCCCTTAAAATCTTGGTATACTTTGTAGAGTTCATTGTGCCCTCGATAAAGTGAAGATTTCCAAGTCCTTTGCTTGTCATACAACCCCAAATCATTACACTTTCTGGAAATTTCAGAGTTCGGTTTATATACTACAAAGTATCTAATGTTTCAGTTTGCAAATGAGTTTGTTGTTTGCTACACTCAATTATTCAGGAGGAAGGCGATAAACAACAACTTAGTTTATATCAGCTGTTAGTTCAAAGTTACTTATAATTGATATTGAGACATTAAGTCACTTCTTAAAAGTTCAATCTGCTAATTATACAGCTACATTTGAAATATACATTTTCATGGCAATTATACATTTTTTGAGTCCTCAATGTACTTGTCACTAAGAAGTATGCTCTTATATTGATCAGGCATCTCGAACCATATCATTGTCTTAGATGGTATTTTCTAAAAGTTCTTGTCACAAAATTCCTATCGAATAATGCTATCAATTTTGCGTTGGGCAGCTCCGTTGCTATTTTCTTTGTGGCTTTCAGCTAATTTAATGAAATATCTATAAAAGAGGATGAGTAGACCAGGGTATTAACAGACCGAGTACGAATAGTCTTAGAATCTTTATCTGAGTCTTCATTTTTAAACTTCTCAATGAAGTTATATAATTAATAAAATACGTTTACTTGATTGATTGAAACATAGAACTAATTAGTTAAAAGAATTTTTATTAAAAACATATTTATTTACTAGCTTAAACTATTTTAAACTAAAGTTAAAGATAAAACAGATCTATCAGAATTATTTATTAAAATAAATACTAAAAGGAAAGTATATCAACAATTAAGGAAATCAGGAAAAACTGGACAGATTTTTTAAAAAATCAGAAAAAAAACTGAGTATTCTATCGAAACGACGGAACATCAGCAATAGAACTGAAAACGAGAATTTTTGTCAGTCGAACAATAAAAGTTGTCTGTGTAAAAAATTATTACGTTTTTTTAATAAAATGATAAATCAAATTCAACATTTCCTGGCATGTTAAATAAATAAAATAAATTTATAAAATTTAGAAATTAATGCAAATATATAATGTTAATTATAATTAAAGTATTAACACAGTGTTGCTTTTCACGACCCCTGAAGTCTGAGATCTAGATCTGATCATACAATGTTACCATTCAATTATCTTTTACATTTGCCGTTTATTGATAAAACACGTTATTAAATATTAGCAGTAAGATTTTGGATAGTAAGATTTATTATATAACTTAAAAATACTTATTTAAAATAATATTATTTTATATTATATTTATTATTACTTAAAAAATAAAATTTTTAGTTTAGACTTTTTTAATTGATTACAATTTCTGTATTAATAAAACGTTCTCTTTAAAAAAACTCAAATATTATAGACGTTATCCCTATTGTACAAATGTAATTAATTTCATGTTTGAGGAAAAAATAAAAAATTCAAAAATTAATTATTTTATGAAATGCTCAAAAAAGTAAAAATTTTTTTATCAAAATATAGACGATGTATAATATAAAAAATAAAATATATTTTATAAATATTTATTCTCAATTCCTTTAACAATAATTACTAGTTTTTTAGTATATTATAGGAAAAAAATTATCATAAAATTGTTAAATAATCTTATTAAGTGTTTTTTTTTCAATATATAATAATACATTTAATAATTTTTGCACACTTGATGAATTGTGATGTAACCGTCTGTAATTTGTGCGAATGAGGGTCGACTGAAATAACTTATTTTTTATTATAAAATCATTTTATTAATAAAACTAACATATTAATTAGTATTTTTACTAATAAGATGATTAATCAAAGTCAACATTTCCTGGCATGTTAAACAAATAAAACGAATTTCGAAAATGTTGAAAATGATTAACAATATATAAACATGTATTTTTTTTCTACACAAAAAAATAAAAACAGATAAAGGAAACAAATGAAAATTGTTATAATAGCTTTAATACAGGATTGGATTGAAATATTCCAGGTAATTTTCTCATATATTTTGTACCAATTTAACTATGGGTTACTATATCGTTCCTCAAAATCCATTACAATCCGACCACAAAAATTAATCGACAATGACTTCACTACCGCACATTTTAGATTTTCAAATTTTGCTTTAATATTTAGACAAAATGTTTTTATATACATACAGCTGTGGACAAAAGTCTGTTGACTCTCACATTTTAGCACAATATATTTGATAAATTTATGACATTTACAGCAGAATAGTTATAACATTTAAATAATGTAACGGGTGT
>MQRK01249629.1:4944-18929 GCA_001938485.1 Girardia tigrina
TACACAGGGTTTGGACAGCCAGGGGTTGGATTATTTGATACTGCTATATTAAAAGAAACATCTGTTCCAGGGGAGAGACAGAGGATAGATTTCAAGTTAACTTTAGAAATGTTAAAAAAGACAGTTTTGTTGTCTATGTTGTTGTTGTGGTGGAGAATCTTCAATCACTATAGTTGTTGATGTCTGTTCTGGCGAGACGATTGTAATTACATCTGGAATGGTTTCGAAAACAATTGTTTTATCAACGGGATCAGAATGATTCGGTTCGGAGGATGAAGTCATTGATGGGCTTGATGGTTCATGTGTAATTGTTTGAGAAAAGCAAATTTTGTTTTGTCTACATGGGATTGTTGAAGTGAATAGGGAATTGAAAGTTGAAATAGTAACAAAAAGAAGCGTCTTAGAAAACAAAAATGGAATATAGGAGAAAAATTTGGATAAAGAAGAGAAAATATGAATGTTGTCGAAGTTGAGGTCCGTAAGATTGTTGCTTTTACCCGTTAGGATATCAATAGTTTTGCTACTGACGTGTAAATAGATTTGTATCATAATAGAAAAATAATAAACTCATCTAATGATCCTACTTGATCAGTAAAATAATTTATAAAATTTTTCTGGAAAATATTTTTAATCTTATCGTAGCAAAATTTTGTGTACAAATTTAAAATCATAAATTTTAAGTCAATATGCAAAAATTTTTCCAAATTTATTAAAAAATCTTTATTAAAATATAGGTATTTAATTTATTACTAATCTTTTCAGTTAAAAAATCATATTGACTTGAAATAAATATTTTCCTAAAATTCTCAAAATTTTTCTGTTTATCATTATTAGATAAATTTAAATTTTCACTATTTAAATCATTTGATATTTTTTTTTCATTATCAATATTTTTAATTTTGTGTTTTTTTAAAATGCTGTTAATTTTACTATTTATATAGATAAAATCCCNCGTCATATTATCCACAATTTTTAAAAATTTAATATTATAAAATTTCTCAAATTGCTTATTTTTGATAATTTCTTTAAATAGAAATAAGTAAGAATTTAGTTGTTTGAAAAATCTAAATTCATAATAAAAAATATTCAAATTTTGCAAAAATTGTAAAAATTTCAATAATTAATTTTATCAAATTTATCAAAATTTTATTTAGTTTCTTCATACATGTCTCTAGTGATTAATTTGACAACATGCCGATCTCAAAATAACTTGTCGTTTTGAGAAGAGGAATTAGTCGATATTTCGGTTAAAAAAAGTAAAAAATTTGAATTAATTTGATTTAATTTAAAATTTAATTTATTTAGATTTTCGCAATTTTCAGAAATTATTGGAATGATAAATTGATCCGGAAAAATATCAGAATAATTCAATAAAAAATTGAAATTTTTCGAAATTTCAGATATTAATGATTTTAAGCCATTAATCAAATAATCGCTGTTTACCGGGAAAAGATTCACGTCAAGATCGTCGTTACTCGTTTGTCGATTATCGGAAACCACATCGCCAGAATTCGTCTTCATTTCTTCGCTCGGATTGAGGAGCTCATCTTTTTGGTTTATAATAATTTTTGAATCTTCATTTGTCTGATTTTCGACTGGCTTCTGTCGGCAAGTTTTCTCGATCGCTTCTAATCGGCCATTTATCGCATCGATCATAGATGAAAAAGTTTTAGAAAAATTTTCAAATAACAATTTTAACCCGTTTTCGTCCCGTGATTCTGAAGTTTCAGAATTTTCATTGCGGGACGCAATTTTTTGTTTCGGGTTAATTGATTTTCCTTCTTGTTGATTGAGAAAAGTTACTGTTTTCCCGGGTGGTTTCTTTTTGGTTACTTCGGAATACGATTTCCGAGTCGATTGATCCTTATTTGAATCTGCAGGCTGATCTTCGATTTTTTCCGAGTTTTGAGGAATCGAATTTTGTGGAATTTTCAGGATGTTTGAATCGGTAATATTTTTCTTTGGATATGCATCGTCATCCTCGGTGTTCAGCATTTCGTCATCCGCAAATATGTAGCAGGAGTCATCAGAATCCTTTTTGTCTTTAGTTTTCGGCTTTGTTGGTGGCGAATTTTTTCGTTTTTGGCTTTTTGAGCTAAGATACGATGAAAAATTACCGTTTCCACGTGATGTTTCAGGGGCAGTTATGTTATTTCCCGATTCGAATCCTTTCAGAAATGACTGATTCTTTGTTAGAAAAGATTTCGAAATATCTTCATTTTTTCGGTCGATTTCGAATTTTCGGAGAGAAAGTTTGGTTTTCCTGGGTGCACTTAGTAGGGCGCTTCTGGTTCCGTTTTCTTTTTCCTCTGTTTTTGATTTTTTGATGTTTTTCTGAGATATTTTGTCAAAATCATCACTTTTGACTTCTGAAATTTTGACCAGATTGTAGTAATCTGGATTCTGCATCAGAAAATTCTGGAATAAATCCATAAATCTGTAATAATAAATAATCACGATGATTACATGATGACATAATGGAATTTGATTGGTATTGCGTCACGGATTGCATCTTCTTTTGCAACATCACTTTTACACTTTTATTATCTTTTATCATATTACAACTTTTCTAAAATATTTTCTGTAAAATATTTTATATTTTACGATTTTCAATTATTTTATTTTAAAATAAAAATAATTATAATAAATGTGTGGTGTTCCGGTCAAACAACCGAAATAAAAAAACAATAATTAATTTATTGGTGTTTTAATAAACTAAAGAAATTATGAAAAACTGACAAAATTTTGAATGTCATGAATAAATATAAATTTTTTCTCGAACATGTCTATTTTTTTAATTTTAAATAATTAAGAATAACAACGCGTAAATCATGTGTCATTTCAACTGACCGTTTCTACTTTCGTTTCCGACAAATTCCCCTACAATAAGGAGGTTCTGGCGGCCGCCACTCGGTCCGGCAGCCGGCCTCCCAAAATGTTTATAGTTTCAAAACTTTATATGTTTTAATTAAAAATAATAGAAAAATAATAAATTTATTTAATTTGTCAACGATTAACTTTTTGGAATCAAATGTCAATCGTAAAACATGTGTATAAAATTAAGAAATTCTCGAACTCAAATTAAGGACTAGTAATAAATTTTCTTGATTTGATTTAAATTATTTAGGTTTTCTATAATTTATTGAAACTATAAAATGTACGAGGAATCGATCAGAGTAAAACCAATAATAAATAAATTTTCGTCAAATTCCAAGTGAGGAAAGATAATTATTATTTACCGAATTTACATTCTGGTCTCATTGCGTTTTAAATTCCGCATTGTAATAGAATATTCAGTTGGACGTCACATCCGATCACTGATATTTTATTCAGCAAAAAAAATTGGTCATTAGTTTTCATTTATCTGATATCTCGATATCGTGTTGTTCGTGGCGACGTTTTGTTGATCTTTTTTATTTGAGTTATTCACATATAGGAGTTTGTTGAATCTTTTCAATTTTATTTATTCTATGATTTCCATTGGGGGCAGAACTTTTCATTCGTATTTGTTTTGTGCCTTATTGTTTTTCTATATTCTTCCAGTTTTTTTCAATAAATTCGCAAATGAATAGCGATTATTTTGATTCTTTCCAATGATTCTTTTTTATTATAACTTCCTCATATTTTCCAGATTTTCAAACATTTTGCAAGTTTTCTGGATTTTCAACGTGTTTTTTTTTCAAAATTCAGCTCGTCATTATCGGATTTGATTGTTTTGACATCTGCAAAAATATATTAAAATTCATCCGCATTATTCACATATATTTCTTGAGGTTCATAAAAATAAAATTACGAATTATTTTTGATTGTGTCAGGGAACGTGACAAAACATCTTGCAATAATCACGATTTTTAATTTGAAATAAAAAAATATTTAAACAACTTAATTTATACTTTTTATTTTTTTAAAAAAATCAAAAATTAACAATCTTTATTTCGTTAAACTTATTATTTAAATGACACAAGATTATCAGTATAACTAAAACATAAAATTTTAAATTTTTCAAAAATGTATATCCTAATTTAAAGAATTCTTAATTAATTATTGAATTACTAAAAAAACCCCTCATATATGATGGGGGAGCTGAATTTTCGTCTTAGACACTTTCTGTTTTAATTTTTAAATCGTAATTATTATAATTTATTATTTCGAATTCTTTGTTAATTTAACAGTCGGTCAATCAAGTCAGCTCCTATGGCTTTTCTATGAAAGCGCTGTACTGACAGAACCCACTCGATGCGGGCTATCCAGATTGACCAGGTCCTTAAGTGGATTCAATCCGCTCCTTCCGCTATTTTGAATTTTAATCATTGTATGTACTTAGCGTTATAAAAACACACATATATATAGTAATTATTTAAAAAAATTTCTATTATTTTTAATTTTGAAAAATATTTTATTAAGCTTATCAATATACCTTTTATTAATTAAATTTTCACCGTTAAAATTTTTTAGATTTGCATTATTAATAAAAATCTTATTTATAATTGAAATGTCAATATTATTTATAAATATCGAAAATTTTGAATTTATAATAAATTGATTTTTAACTACATAATTAGTAAATAAGCGATAGAAATCATCATTTATCAAAATAAATTAGTATTTTATTAGTATTTTCTCAAAAATATTCACGAAATCCCTTGTAGGAATCACCCAAATTGTCATGCAAATCGGTTTTGATTTAACAATTTAACGACCTGCACGGTTTTTGGTAGATTTCGTTGACTTCCCGCAATTTTTCGGCAAAGGCGCTGTACTGACAGAACCACCTCGATGTGAGTTATCCAGATTGACCATGTCCTTAAGTGGATTCACTCCGGTTCCTCCGCAATTTCACATTTCATAACGTGATTGACAAACAAAGAAACTGATCTTCCCTATCCTCTGATTGCCTCGAGAACCGAACGGTAGTAACTGTTGGGTTTAGAGCGGGCGCAGCGCGGCTAAGGGGTCCTTGGTTTGGGAAATCAGAGGTTCCGGGACAGGGAGGAAAGAAACACAACATAATCTCACTGATACCCAACTCTGACCCTATCTTTATCCGATAACACCTCGCACACTGTGGACACTCATTAAATTCACTGATCTGCTTCAAACATTGATCCAACAGCAGTGTGACCCATCGATCAAATTCGTTGTGGTTAATAATGAGGTTCAACTCGGCCTACTCCATCGTCTCATCATCAGGTGAGCATTGCATTTCCAGAACGTCCAAGTGTCCGCATTATTCCAGCTCAATACAATCCGACCCTCTCTAACACACAAAATAAACAGTGCAATCGATTTTCGATTTATCGAAATTGTTCTTTCGTTTCAGTCTTTCAAAATCCTTCAGCATTTCGAACAAGTAACCATCATCTCCTTCCCTCCTTTACTCGCTCACCTCGTTCGCCAGATCTCTACGTCTTACCGCTCCAGTTGAGATTCTTTTGGCCAATAGACTTGCAACTTTTACAGAATTTGGTTGAAATTTATTAACGTGTACCAAAACTTTTGTATTCGTTTCTTAAGATTCAACAACATCTTCGACAATCGATAAAACTTTTTTGTTCAAAATCTCCGAATTATTGATTCCAACAACCTTTGACAAATCTACTCGATTGACAAACGACATAACTTTCAACTCAAATAAAATCAACAGAAACTGCCACAGAATTCGGTTTCGTTCGAATTTCGCGATCGAATGCGTTAAGAAAATCGGCACAGAATTTTAAAACACCTTTTAGGACATAGAGAGTCGTGCGACTTTTTGCATTTCCCAAATGATAGCGATTCATCAATGATAGTCATATAGAGCTCATAATATGAAGTTTTGGACAATTGATTCGCTTTTAATTCACCAAGCACATTTATCGTATTTTTAAAAAAATCTATCCGTTTAACTTCATATTGTAGAAAAGAAACGTCATTTTTTTACTCACAAAATACGATAGAATATTCGTAAAACATGAATATGATTTAGAAAAAACGCATATAACTCCGTGTTTCTTCAGTCATGTACAGGAGGGGGAACATTCCCCACAAAATTTAATGTTTCCCTCAAAAATTTCCATTTATAAGCCATATTTAGCGATAAAAACCCAAATATTTTCAAGTAATAACACTCAAATAATGATATACTATGAAACTATAATAAAAGAAGGGATTCTGCTCGCATTCGAAAATCTTGAAGTCCAATGCCACCATATAAAATAGCTGTCCTTTGATGGAACCAACAATAGGTCTGGTAAGCAAAATGAAGCACAATCAAAAGTGATCGAATACCACACTAAAGATGCAGTCTACGCCCATTGTATGTCTTTGCATCACATAAATACATGGACATAAGAAAAATGTTCTCTGTTCTTAATATTCTTTGGTGGCTACTTTATAACAGCCCCAAAAACCATAGTAAATTCAAGACTGTACAAGACATCCTAGATGGTCGCCAAGTTGAACTCATACGAGCAGGAGACACAAGATGGACTTAGCATTATCAATATGTTTCAGCGGCAACCAAATATCTACATTCTATCATAGTTATTCTGAAAGAAATTCATGACAACAGCGGTGATTTATTGTCAGAGACTAGTGGCCTTCTACTGACACTTCAAACTGGCAAAGGAAATATAATTCTATACGCCCTGAAAAGAATTCTTCAGCCTCTCTCAATCTTGGCAAAGCAACTTCAAACTGTGACAGCTACACTTGCCACTATGCAGAAGATTATTGCTACTCCACATTTAAATCTGACTGTAATAAGAGATGGCGGTGCAAGAGCGGGCGCAGCGGTTTTGTGGCTGCGGCGGGTTGGCGATGGTGGGTGGGTTGCGAGAGGAGATTTATGAATATGATGTCACTCGCTTCATTCAATCGCTTTGATTAGCATTTGTTGAAGACAACAATGCAGAGGAAGACATATTACGCACCAAAGTGATTCATCCATTTATTGATTGTTTACTTGAAAGCATGGATTCCAGATTTTCGGATAAGGTGCACAGCTATATCTATCTTTGATCCGCGCCAAAATTGTACAGATGTTCCAAATTCTCATGATCAATTGCGAACAATTTGCAAGAATCACCTATTCCTTGAAAATATTGTTGTGGGTGTGATTGAAGAGTTTAACGTATTCCAAAATCACATAGACATTCTCCAAATGAAAGAAAACGTGCTATCATCTAGTGAAATTCTTCGCTTTCTTGTCAACACAAGCCGGGTGCAAAGTGGCTTTGGCACCTTTCCAAATCTTTCAATATTAGCTTCCCTTATTCTCCTATGTCTTTTGGATACACTTACTGTCGAGAGGTCCTTTAGTGCAATGAACCAAATGGAAAGTCGACTTAGACAGCGACTCTCTCTCACAAATCTTGAAGCGTGTATGTTTATTTCTTTCGTGGGAAAGGATACACTTTCTGATGATGAAGCATGCTAAATACGTCGTTGTTCGGCATAGACAAAAGGAGAGACGAAATGGGTTAATACTTTAATGGGTTAATACCAGGGCTGCGGAGTGGGACTAAAATTTGGACTAAAGTGGGACTCCAACTCCTATACTTTTAAAATGTCTGACTCCGACTCATTTTTAGGTCAATTTATATATATACTGTCGGTTATTTTTTCAGTTATTTTCAATTAAACAGAAGCGTAAAAAGAAAAAAGACCTAATTATTAATTTTAGAGGTACAAAAATTTATAAATTAATATAATTTATTTATTTATCGAAATTCATATTATGTTTTTATATACACTAAAAATAACAAAACTTAACATTCCCCATACTGTGCTAAAAAAATCTGCGCGCTCCGGTGATATTTATTTTGTACAACATATGAAAATAAGTTTTTAAAATAGGAAAAAGTCGAATACTTATAAACATTGCTTCAAATAATATTACTTGAAGTTGAAATACATCAAATTTTGTTGAATAAAAAGCATATAGCTGTATGTAACATATTACAAATATATATTTTACAAATAATCACATTATCAAAATATAAAATATAAAGGCTGAATATAAGCATATAAAAAAGAAGCAAAAAACATTACACATAATAATTTGGTAAATAAAAAACTGCAATTTATACTGAGTCAGTCTATGCGACATGATCACTCACGAGGTCTATGACGGTTAGAAAAAGAGACAGAGTGAGTGTGTTGCAACACACTGTACAATAAATACACGGTGCTAACGATAATCTGATTGTTTTCGTCAATTCTTCGTTGATTTTTGACGAATATCTCATTATGCCGGGAGGAATTTATTATTATTATTATTATTTCATTATTTGTGTAAATGTATTGCGGAGAAATACCCAAAATCTGAAATCAGTATTTATTATATTTATAGAGATACTTAACTTTTTAAATGTAATATGTACTAAATACATCATCACAGGGAAGGAAAGGTTATCCAATCATCTAAATATTTATTTATTCTTAAAGACAACTTTTTATGAAAGTAAATCATTACAAATTGGTCCTTAAAAACAGAATTGCCTGTAACAAACCCCGCTAAATAGAATCCCGTAAATTTGATTTTATAATTTTTAAAGCTAAAATTAAGCGTTCCACGCTTACTTGTTTTGGAGGCAACACTGATAGCAAATTAGCGGTATCTTGTACTCGGGATAATGACGAATAACTTCTTGTATGTTCACCTTAGATGATCTGGCATATTTTTATATTTCTTTAAATATTTCTGAAAATTTCTCCTTCATCTTTCCTTTATTTTGTTCATTAACCGGTGCAGTAATTTCTAAACGACGACGTTTCAATCAGTTTTGTATATCTAAAAATTTATCTAAATCACAATTATCATCTGACAATGAATCTGTTTATAATAATGAATCCTTTAAACTATCTTAATTTTTTAATGGTACGCTTTTTATTTTTGAAGATCTTTACCTCTTAATAACTGATCTTCATTTAATAGTATCCGATGCATCGGATCTATGTAAACAACTGCTATTAATATTTTATTTTCTACAGAAACTTCCTTTTTCTTCATAGAAATAATTATACCATTAGCAATGGGTTCTCTAATTTTTGATAATTTATGTATTACATTTTTCCATTCCTTAAGGAATTTTCTACGAGTTAAATCCTCAGCTTGTAACATTTCAGTCACATGGTATGGATTACGCAGCACAATTTCTATCTTTTAAATTTCTGACCATTGACCTGCTGTTAATGCAAGTTTTGGATTTGCAATATCAAATTAGCTTCTTAATTCGAGTAATTGATGTACCATTGCATATGGAATACCCCATCGTGTTGTTTGATCAATAATTGCACCTTTACCTGCATGTCTTTTCAAAATTTCATCAATTTTGGGAGTTCTTGCAATTATAATCATCTGTCTAACTTTGGAAAAAAAACTCATGAAAAAAAACAAGTGAAACATGTAGACAAAGAAAACCAATCAAGTGTTTCGGATGTGGAAAAGAAAGACACATGATAAGGAATTGTTCGGAAAGGAGACCAATAAAATGTTATGGTTGTGGACAACAGAGTCACATAAGAAGAAACTGTCCAAACATCGAATGCAAAATTTATCAAGATAAAGGCCACAGTGAAAGTGAATGTTATACAAAGCTAAATGACATTAGATGACAGCAAAATACAGGTGACAATAACTATCGAGGATCGGGCTACAATCAACAAAGATATAGAGAGAGAGAAGACAGAAGACTAGGACATAATCGAAGATTCGTGAATAACGTTGAAGAAGAATATGAAGAATCGGTTACAGGAAGTGAACACACAAAAGGCAACGCCTCGACAGAAGTGGAGCCAGCCAGGGCAATAAATTAACGGATACCAACGACTCCTAAAGTATTGGTATTTATAGTAGAAGTAATATATCAAATATTATAGACGTAGTGATAGACGATGAAAGGAATGTTGAGAGAAGTGAAGCAAGAGTAAATGATAAAGTACGGAAATTTATAAAGAAAGAAACTTTTGAGGACAAGCTTGGACGATGTTTAGTGGGAACAATTAAAGAAAAGAACACAGAAGAAAATGTCAGGATTTTGAAAATAGATGAATGGAAAGCAGAAAGTATATCGTCTGATAGAATGCAAGGCCGGCCGAATATAAAGTTGATGATACAAGGTAACGTGGATGATTGTTTATTAGACACAGGTGCAAGAATAAATGTAATCCACAGAAAGATATTTGAGAAACTAATGAACGTAAATTAGAAAAGGCAGATATTAAATTAAATTGTGCGAACAGTAGTCAACTAGATTATATGGGTAAAATTTCAGTGGACGTAGAAATTAAAGAAAAACGAAGAAACATAACGTTCATTGTAGTAAATGACATAAAACCAGACATAATAGGAGAAATAGAACTGCAGATGGCGTTTGGAATCGAGTTACATTAGAAAAAAAATGATGTGAACGAACAATTTGATCAAGTATGTAACTTAGAAGCCAAATTTGGACGTAAGGTTACAAACGAAGAAAGATTCAAAAGAGCAATGGAAATTATGAAAATTGCAGATAAACCAAAGACTGTGGATATTGTTAAAAAACATAAAGGACTTTTTATGGTAGATAAATGGGATATCGGATGTACGACGATGATTAAACATAGAATAGACACTAAAGGACCTCCAATTAACCTAAGACGACATAGGCAACCAGTTAATCTGAAGAAAAGATCGATGAAACTATTAAGAATTTGTGGGAAAACAACATTATTAAGATATGTAATTCACCATGGAATACACCGATGATTTGTGTATGGAAGAAAAAAAAGAATGATGTTAGAATTTGCTTGGATTTTAGACAGCTAAACCTAGTAATGGATAGACAGGCATTTCCTATGCCAAATATGATAGAAATGATGGACAGATTGTATGGAACCAGTTACTTCACATCAATCGATTTAGGCAATGCATACTACCAGGTCGAACTAGATGACGATTCAAAGCTAAAAACAGCATTTTTCACAAAGCTAGGACAATTTTGTTTCAATAGAATGCCGTTTTGTATAGTAGCGGCACCGGGAACGTTTCAGGAACTCATGACAAAGCTGCTCGGAGGCATAGAACAGACAGTGGTATATTTAGATGACATTCTTATATTTTCAAAATCGTTGGAACAACATTACGAAACTTTGGATAAAGTATTGGAACAAATCAGGAAAGCAGGTTTAAGAATTAATCAGTAAAAGTGCCATATCTTAAAAACAAAAGTTAAATTTTTGGGACATGTAATAAATGATAAAGGTATCCATCTAAACTAGAAGCCATAAAGACATTTGAAAAACTGAAATGTGTTAAGAATCTAAGAAGTTTCATTGGAGTGTGCAATTATTACAGATGATTTATTAAGTACTACGCAACAAAGGCCAAGACATTGGAACAACTGTGTGGATTGAACAAGAAGAATTTACTATGGACAGACGCATGTGATGTAGCATTTGCAGAGATGAAAGAGGCTTTAACAAAACCACCGATTCTAGGATTTCCAGACTTTCAGAAAGAATTTATACTGGACACTGATGCCAGTTTCGACACGATTGGAGCAGTATTATCCCAAAGAGACAAGAACGGACATGAGAGAGTTATTGCATATGGTTCACACTAGGGTTTCTGGATACTGTTTAACAGTAATAGTAAAACAGCTGTTTTTTCGTCAAAAAATCAAAAACAGCAAACAGCTGTTTTTTCATCACTGTTTTTTACTGTTTTTCCATAAAACTTAAAGTTTTCCCTTTAAAGTTTTACCTTTGAAACTTATACCTGTAAAACTTTTACTGTAAACAATTTTTGGAGATTTTATTAACAAAAACATATGAAAAATGTATAAAAAGCGTTTAACCAAAAAAACTTCAGTATCCCGCGATGTGCGGGACAATTAATTTCTAACGGCCAAATTTTAAAACGTATTTTCACATAATGTGAAGCAGAAGCCATTACTAATAGAAAATTAATCATTTAAAACAATTAAAAACAAATTAAAATCATTGATTTACTTAACGAAAATAATTAAATCAGTAAAAATATTTATTTCAGTAAAAGTTGCAATGTTTTTTTATAATGTGAATCACAACGGATGGAGTAACTATTCGAGCAATAACAAGAAATAAGTTCATTAGAAAATCCATAACACGCGATGGTCACAAATTGCCTGCGAATGAAACTGATGTTATGAAACTATTGGACGATGATTTTGAAGAAAAGCAGAAGAAAATGGTTGATGAGATTCAAGCGAAGGTTGCGAAAGGTATCAAGTTCAGCATGACCGTCGATGAGGCTACAACTTTACGTGGTCGTCGATATTTCGGAATTAATATTCACGAGAGAGATTCCAATAAAACTTATAAGACAGGCCTCGTGCGCATTCTCGGTTCATGCAACGCTCTTAGCATGATTGAAATTCTTCGAGATCATCTCAAATCGTTTGGAATTTCAATGGAAAAAGATTGGGTTGGATCCACACAGGATGGAGCTGCAGTTAATAAAAGATTTATCAGCCTCATTGATGCTATCTGTCAGTTCTGTCTCAATCACGGTTTACACCTTGGAGTATGTGACACTTTGTATAAAAAGAAATCTGAAATTGAAGAACCCATGATCATTGATGAAGATCCAAATGAGGAAGATAATTTTGATGAACCAACCGATTTTGAATTAATCAATTAAAACCATAATGAAATCGATTATCATGAAATACTCAAAAAGTCTCGCAAGATTGTCGAATTCTTCAAACATTCACCTGTTCGAAATCATGTGATTCAAACAAAAATCAAACAAATTCACTCTCGAGAAATTGAAATGCATCTGGATGTGAAAACACGGTGGAATTCAATCCCAACCATGCTTGAACCGTTAATTAAAACCGAAGCATCAGTTCGTGAGACTCTTCAGGATTTCAACGCACTCGATCTGATTGAAAACTTTGATTTTGGCGCTCTGAAATCATTGCTAGCAGCAATGGAACCAGTTAAGCTAGCAGTAGAGAATCTTTGCAGAAAGGACTCAACTTTAATGAGCGCGGATACAATTTTAAATTTTATGTTCACAAAACTATCGAACATTAAAAATGAAATTGCAGAGAAATTACTGGAAAATCTAAAGCAGCGAGTTGGTGAAAGACTCAATCTTGACCTAATGAATCTCTTACGCAGCCTGAAAGATCGATCGATTGTGCCTTCGAGAAACACGATTAATTTTGCAGGCAGTCTTGCAAAACGACTATTTGAAGTTGCTGACGAAGATACTGGCGATCAATTACCTCATGAAGAAATATCTGAAAATTTATCAATGCAGGAGGAACTAAATGCTTTGCTTCAAAAAAGTGAAACTACAGTCACGCCAGNNNATGATGCTTTCAAGTGGCTAAAGTCGGATTTATAATAATTTTCAAGAACACTGGACAGCGAACTGAAAACCTACAAAAACTCTTTAATGCCATTTTGACCATCAAACCCACTTCCACGGACGTAGAATGCGTTTTTTCGGTCACCTTAAGTTTTTGCAAGCTTTGATCTTTTTGAAATATTATTATAATAAATCAAATAAATAATTAAAAGGCTTTAATTTTATATTAAAAAGTTTTTTTCCTTACATTTAATTTAATAAAATTCAAAAAACAGTAAAACAGCTGTTAACAGCTGTTTTTTAAAAATCAGAAACAGATAAACAGCTGTTTTTTTGAAAACCACTGTTTTTCAGAAACCCTAGTTCACACTCCATGAAAAATCATGAAAAAGGATATTGCATTACTAGGAAAGAGCTGTTGGCAATGTATTACTTCTGTCAGCATTTTAATAATTATTTATACGGGAAGCGATTCACTTTGAGAACGGATCATAGGGCAATTACGTTTATGGTTAAAACAAAAAAACTGATAACGGCGCAATTTTAGACATGGATAAATTATTTATCAAGCCTGGACATACACTTAGAATACAGAAAAGGAACAGATCATTCCAACGCGGATATGTTGTCTCGGAATACATGTGATACATGTACACAATGCTTG
>MQRK01249632.1:0-17247 GCA_001938485.1 Girardia tigrina
TGTGGAAAATAAATGAATTTTAAGAAAAAAAACGTCTTTTGAAAATTTATTTGAAATTTTAACTCTATATAATTATATCCGTCATACATGACGGGTTATTTACTAGTTAAAACATGTTATCAATAACTTTAATTACTCTATTGATGTATTCAATAGCCAATACATGTAGCAATCAAGTAAAAGAAACTGAGCAACAAAATGTTACATCATTGTCAAATGATAATTATTTGAATTGGTTGTAATCATGCTTACAAAATTCGTACTTGACAACCCAATACAATAACATGAAAATTATTTTAATCACGACAAATCTGTTTTTACATTTTCATAAGAATATTTTTTAAAATTTTTTCTAAGCTTTTAACGCTGTAAAAAAACTTCAAGCTCTCTTTCTGAACCTCACGGATCGCGAATTTCCCTTGCAACATTTATCTCTTTTACTTGCCTACAGTCAATCTTCAAATATTAAAGTAAAAAGTAATTTTGTGATCATAATAAAGATCGATAGTCTCTTTCTCTTATTCGTCTTTTTAAAGTAAAATTTAAAGACCATAGCCATTAGGAACAGTTTTTGTCTTTTGGCTTATCTTACCATTCGTTCCTGAGTGATTGGGGCGCTCATTTGACATATATTAACGAATAAAATATTAAGACTTTTAATAACGCTTGATGTATCTTAATGTTTTATATTAATTTAATTTTGCTTCTACTTGTAAAAACAATTCAAATAACAGATTCCGACAATTACCTTAACTGTGGATTAAGAGCGTACACCGAGCACCGAGTCTACTTCTCAATGATCAATGGTTCATGTTACATCCCAATAGCTGAATCGTCCATCTCAAAAATTAACAAACCTCTAATGATTTATCAAAGAGTTTTGGAAGGTGTAACATTATTTAGAGTAGTAAACGGAAGCGGTATCAACTCATACCAATATTTTATAACGACGGATAAAGCACAGAATGTAGCGGTGGAGAATGTTAAAAACAATTCTGCAAATTTCAGAAGTAGCCTGTTGGATGAATGGAACAACATTCGACCAAGGTTCATGAAAGTGATGATGAGAGATGAGAATGACCGAATTGTGACATGGCTCCTCTTCGCCGTCAACGATAATGATGATGTTAATTCTTGGTTTAGTCAAAAGAATTTGAACAACTCCTTTCCGTGGAAAGTCGATTTATTGTTGAAACAAAGTTATAATTTTTTCAGCATCATTGGTGACCGTGGGTTTGGGTTCTCTTTTTTCATGAATTTCATTTATGGTTCATGCGAGGCGGCTACGGGAGTTATTTGCGTGAATGATAACGGCCACGTTTGCCCATTTCACAAATATTGGATTCCGCAATTTCTGTACGCAGAAAAGAACGAAGACGGAACAAATTGGAACGACTATGCGAAATTTGCAAAATCCTTCGAGTTGGTTGGCGTATACGATTCTTTAGTCGGCATCTATTACTAAGTTCATTATTTAATAGCTTGAAACTGAATCATAATTATACATTTATTTCATTTACTTCTTTACTTAAAATGGTTCATTGTGTAATAGAGTAAATATTAAATATTTTATATCAATGAACAGAATTAATAGCTAAATAAATTGTACTAAACAACGGAAAATTGAATTAATGTTGTTAAGAGCGCCGACACAATTACTATGCGAACATTTATTACTATTGCCTTTAGAATCATCACAACTCTCGGTAGTTCTTTCACCTAGTTCTAATTAGTGTAGTTTCTGAATTGTTAATAAGGATTATAATGTGATACAAATGTGTCAATGGAGACCTGTTTTAATTACCTGAGACAGACCGAGGGGGCTCAATCAAGTAATGATCACATTCGGAATAGATAAAATTATTAAATACTTTAAATTTTGATTCCAGATGATCAAAACGTTGACCAAAACCGAGTGTAAGGTAAATAGTAAAATCAGAAATGGACTCTGAAAAATGTGTCAGTGCAAATTACAGTCTTTGATTAACACCAACGAATTCTGAAGTCTTTGTAGAGGCATGTCCTATCCTATATCTTAAAAGACATTTAATATATTCTGAATAATAATATTATTATCAATTCATAACGATGACAACTTACGAAAATCTTGTTCAGATTTTTATTATGGACAATTAAAATTATATTATTAGCAAAAATATAGAAACCATGTTAGTGATCTTTATATGTGTAATATTGTAATATTTGAGACTCAAAAACTTTTATCAATCTATAAAAAAAGCAAGTCTCATTTCGATTCACTCTGTTATACCGATTATCTCCTTACATTACTATTTCTAAGATGGTCATAACGATATACAATGACCAGAATCTTCACAGTACTTGACTCGTCATGGCCTTTGTTTGGCTATATATTTTAGCCATCAGTGAACTTATTCGTCAAACAAGCTGATAATCTCATCTATCTCTAACATTTGAATATGTATGAGAACTTCGTCTACTTCCGATTTGTACTGTTTATATTTTATTGAGACTTTACCTGGTCTCCATTGACTTGTAATGAGGATATATTGATTCATTTGGAAAAGAATTTATCTCCAACCACAAACATTTTAAGGTCACTTTAAAGCTCTAATTCATTTTTTGCTTCGCTTATAATTCTTCTTTTATATTTTAATCGAATTCAATAAGAAATTTAATTTCTCCTCTCTTTTTTATCTTAAGTAAAGAAAATAATTTATCTTTCAGCTATTTATTTTATGATTCTATGATAGAGATTTATAAAGTCGTTGATACACTATCTATTTGTCCCTTTATATGTGATCCTTACATTAAATTCATAAAACAAATGTTAGCATATATCTTTTATAACCCTTGATGCACCAAAATTAGAACAAATATATTTTCTTTAATAAATCGAAGAGTTAATAGTTACACAACGAGAAATAGAGTTTAAATAGTAACTTTTGTTATAAGACAAAACACCAAGGAAATGGTAAATATACTGCCCCTTAATACGTTAGTTTGATTATAAAACTTCCAAAGGTCCTCGTTTCTCAACTCTTCGTAATTTCATCAGACGTTCATTAATATCATGGAAAAGAAGTACCAAACCAACTTTCTTCAAAATGTTTTGGATTTTTCTACGTAGTTGTGAGATGTTTTCAGCCTTCCAACCCCCTTGAAAAACGGCCGCCTTTAGTATGAACCAAAAGCTCTCAATAGTACGGCATTTAGGAAGATTGGGTACAGCATTCTGAAGGAATTTTCTCTCTATTTTTTTGGCATTTCGTTTGACAGTGGAAATTTGTTTAAGATTATACAGTGGGGCTTTCTCACGTTTGAAAACCTACACGGTAGAAGTCTTAAACATATGGCAGATTGTAGACTGGTGAGTATTGTATTTTCTAGCAAGTCGTCTGTTAGTGACAGAACGGGTGCAGTGAATTCGTGGCTGCGGTGCGTTAGAGTTGGTGGATGGACTACGGGACGGGAGGCGGAAAGACACAAAGCCTCACACACTGTTTTGACTACCAGATCGGATTGATCCTTTGTCTGTGCTTTCGACATCGTTTCTCGAGTCACATTGATTCTTTCGGTGATCGCCTGACACAACTCAGCCTAGTTCTGAATGCAATTCAGAAACACTACCGAAACCCTCAACTTTGCCTAATCTGGGGGATGGTAAGAATGATTCGAATATGCGATTTATCGAGGGCATCTCCGATAAAGATGTTTGTGGATGGCTTTGTTGTCCATTTTATCTGTTTTCATTTTTTACGTTATTTTCGACGAATTTCTCTCATTTTTATTATCAATTTGATCTTTCGACTTGTGGGAGTTTTCGCAGCACGGCCGTCGCCATTTGTTTAATCTCAATCACTGGTGTTTCTAAGCGCATAAATCGAATTCTCTATGAACAATTTCTTCACAGATTTGTCCGATTTAATTCGAATTTGGCGATTGAACACTCGTTTGGTGGATTGTTTATTCATTTTTCATTTCATTTAAATACGAATAGAATAATTTAATTTAATAAGAAAACGATAATATCGATTGATTTTTTGTTATTTTAAACGCTTTACAAATTTTTCGCGATTAATCACACAAAAACTTGATTTTATTGATTCGAATAAACAACAGAATAAACAATTTCGACTCTGAATCACAATATTTTACACTTATCGTCGATAGAAAAGTTTTTCATAAAAAAATCCTTTTTTGTTTTTATTTATTTATTGGTTTAAATTTTTTTTATTTAATCTTTTTTTAAAATAAATTTTACTTCGAAATAAAATTGCGCACATACAAAAATAAAAATTCACCACTAAAAATACAAATCAAAAATCAATTTCAAACAATTCTATCACAATTTCTGATGCAATTACAATAACCAAATCAATTTATTAATTATTCGAATTCAAATCGATTTGAATTTCAATTTGCAATTTAAAATTACTTTAACGTCTTTTCCGGTTTTCTTGATTGTTGTCTCAAAGTTTCGGTTCATTTTCGACTCTTCAAATTCCTTCGACCATTTGATTTCTGATTTCAGTGGCTTTATTTCGTCAAGTGGATCTCGTTTATCGGTTTCTCGGGACTTTTGTATATCGTGTCATTATTGTTCTTGATGAGTTTTATTTCTGTTTATATCAATATTTTCTTTCAGCATTACAATTTCAAATTTGGTTGTCTCTTCTTTCTCTTCGAATTTCCTTATGTCGTTTTTCAAACTGTTAATTATTTCAAGTAATAATTGATTGTGTTTGTTTGTAATGTCGCGAATAAATCTATACATAGATAATCCATTTCTCTTCTCCCCTGGTGAATCAAACACCATCTCTGAGAAACTCCCTTCTTGTTAACAGAGTGGTGGGTGATTGCACCTCGAGTTCCTTGCGATGATGTCCGATTTGATCCACCATTACCAAGAATTGTTGCTACAGTTCAACGTACCCGTAACTTCTTTATTATCGCATTACTGGTTCTACATGAGAGACCTTGGAAGAAAAGGGATTGACAGTGAATCTCTTTGGTTTTTTTGGATAACGAAAATAAAAATCAGCAATGAACACGCGTCAATTTTTTAATTTAGTGTTTGCATGATAGCTGAAGAGATAAAATCAATAATAGAAGCTAATTGTGCATGGCATTATATAAGTGATTATATGTTAGTCACATTGCAAAACATGAGCCTTATATATTTATGTATGATCCCGATATGACATCATTTACGTTTGCGCTAATTTTGGTGCATCCCCTGTTAAAAGCTCTGAGATGGACGACAAGAATTTTGAGAAGTTATAGGCAGTTCATCAAAAATAATTGCTCTGGTTTTTTATTTTAGCTTAATCTAATCTTTACATAATCTTTTCTAAAATCTTAAGGAAGTATAATCGTTCAGGAAGAAAAATTACTAAATCAATGTCAAAAACTAAAATGCAGAATATTTTGAACGGTCTTCCAAGAACAATCATGAAGACATCTCTAATTGTTGTAATAATAAATGTTGTAAAAAAGTTGAGAGATAACAATGGATCTGCATCTGGGTCGGTATCCCCGATCAAGAATCATTGATTGTAGCCATAATGTAGACACAATAGCCATTATGTCTCGTTATCTTTTCATTATGAAGTTTGACATCACCGTTTCTTGATCAGAACTGGTACTTTTTGTCTGTCTTCCTTTCCAGCATTAAGATACAAATTAGAGTTATAATTTCATTAAAACAATATGCAATTTTCATTATCGATTCTAAAGCAACGATTTCTGAAAACCAATTTTGGAACTCTTTATTTTTTAAAAATTGACGGGGTAACAAGTAATGCATATTTTTAAAAGAATAATATTTTTTTAATGAATTGACACCATAAATTAAATTTCCCTAAATCGGGTAAAAACCACACCTTTAATTGTATTCTAATTCTAGAAGTACACTGTACATTAAACTGAAATAAGCTGAGGTTTTTATTCGATATCGTATGTATCACAGTTGTGGTTGAAACAATAGGTTGATGCAAAAGAAATGTCGTTTTTTAATGGTCAACTTTAAATGAACATAACTTTCTTTAGAATTAACTTTATTAGTCAAAATAAAAATCATTGCATTGAAAACACTGTTGCCAATGGATAACAAGTTTTTTATTCCAGTTTCATAAAATTCTAAAGTATTGGAGGCGATGAAGTCGTCCAACACTCTTTCAGGACCTCCATGGTTTCTGATGCAATTTTCGCGAAGGAACTGGCTGAAATGTTTGAAAAACTGATAGTCTGTAGGAGAAAGGTCTGGTAAGTACGGTAGATGATGTAAATTTTAATATCCAGTTAGTTTAACTTCAGCATGGTCTTTCTTGCAACATGTGGACGATCATTGTCATGCAGAAGAATTCACCCCTTTCTGTTGAGTAATGCCGGTCGTTTTTTTGTAGTTCTTTGTCCATTTTGTCAATTTGCTGACAATACTTCGCCGTTGTAATTGTTACGCCTTGTTTTAGAAAGATTTAATGGATTAAATCGTGTGCGGATCACCAAACAGTTACCATGACTTTTTTGGTGTAATTTTGGCTTCGGGAAAGACTTTAAAGACTCATTGAAATCCAAACCCTGAGCTGAACGTCGCCGGTTGCCATATAGGATCCATTTTTCATCGCACGTTACTATTCGATCCAGAAACTGGTCGCTTTGAATACGCAAAAGCAGAGAAGAACACACGCTGAAACGACGATTTTTTTGATTTTCGTTTAATTCGTGCGGTACCCACTTGTCCAGCTTTTTCGCTTTCCCGATTTTCTTCAGATGGCGAACAACTTTTGATTGGTGAAGGTTGCGATCTTGAGCAACTTCCCGTGAATTTTAATGCGGGTCGGCATTGATTAACTTCTTCAAATAGCCGTCGTCAACTTGTGAAGGTTCTTCATGTTCAAGGCTGTCGTTGCCACAACGAAACTTAGAAAACCAACGTTTTACTGCACATAAATTAGCGGTATGTTGTCCAAATACATTGTTAATATTCCGAGCCATTTCTATTGCTTTTCGACCTAGTTTAAAATCGTAGAATAAAATTGTTCTCATTTCCTTCTTTTCTAACATTTCTAAAAAATTAAATACACCTTAAATTAAAAACAATAATGTCACACTTAGTATCATAATAGAGAGTAAAGTTTAATCTTTAAAGTAAATTGAAATATGAATCTATTTATTAATGATTTTCTAAATATTTCTAAGAATGAATATTAAATAAATTAAAAACGATTTTTCTTTTGCATCAACCTAATAAATTTGATTTCAAGTTTCGTTCAATTTGTTATTGCAACATGAATCTCGGACAAGAGTATTAGATTTTTGTATCACTGCTGATCATAAAACAAAGTTTATTAGGTACTCATTTTCTACCAATTAACTTTATCTTTTATTTATCCTAAAACCGCAACCTGAACTAACTCAATTGAATATTGAGAAGCAATGAATCCCAACCGAATTTATATTTTATGTAGAACACCTCAAAGAAAGACAATCAGAGTCCCACAAGACGTCAACCAAAGATAATCGTAAAATGGTGACCCTCCAAATATATCAAATAGATAAAAATTATCGAAACGGAATTATTAAAAATTTAAGTTTAAAGATAAATAATCTGCAATTAAAAGTAATAATAAAATGGAATATATTCATTACGATTTTAATATTTTATCTCATCTCTTTCTCATAGTTTTTATCTTTCAGTTTCATCTTGAAAAATGAAAAAAAATTCATCAAACAAATTACTAAAACTTTTGTTGAAACATAAAAATATTATTTCAATTCATATCAGAAGATTGACGGAATATTAACATAATAGATAAAAGTATGATACAAAAGATCGACGAAGTTGATGGAGACTGTAATCTCAAGCAATGGACATTGGACGACTTTTACTGTTATGGAAGGATTATGCATTTTGGTAGCACTTTAAATTAAATAAAACTTATACAATCATTTAGGGAAATATGCTCATATAAAACGTGTTCACAGAAGGCATTATACTTGAAGGCCCCTTTCTTTGACATTATTGGGCCTCCCATCTCTTTCAAAAATGGTATTGAGCCTATAAGCTCTTTAGATGGTCCATCCAAACCAAATAATTTTATAAACCCCCGAAAGGCCACCTACAGAGACATCAGCTTTTCGCTTTGACATTCCAGTCAGAAACGACCAGTCATGGATAATAATCTCATGATTCTGCCTTCCATTGGCTGTGTACGTGAACTTTACACATCCGCAAAACGGGCATCTGAAGGACCCTTTCGCAGTTAGATCTGTAAGGTGGTAGTCTAGATGTGTTTCTAAAGGACTCGCTCCTGACTCTCCAATCGAAGCAGCACTCGGATCGAAGATTGGTACTTGAGTTGCGTTGTCTTTTGGTTAACACATTCAGTGGTTGATTCCCTTCTTCTGATTGGCTGAACTGATTGGTACTGCTAGGCAAGATTTGACTAATTGTTCTTCTTTAATTTTGTGCGCTATTTTGAGATGCTGGTGAGCCATCCTTTGGTTTTGTAATTCTTTTGGCATAGATGGAAATTGAATCCCTCCGGCTCTTCTTTTTGAGGAACTCTTAGTCTATTTTCAGCATCTATTTTCAGCATCATCGTTCCATTGCCGGTAGCTAAGAGAGTATGGAACGGAAGCCGTCTCTTCGCTATAATGACCATTACGTGAAGTAGCCCAATTGTAATGGTATCTATTCTGATCTTCTCATCCTTCCTTATCTCCAACACCAGGACAGTACCATGATTATGTAGACTCTCCAGTTTATTTACCAGTGTGTCAATAGTACTCCAATTCTCAAACCCATAGTATACTACAGGTAGTATATAACTCTCTATCAATTTTCGCTTTCTTCGGATCGCTAGTTTTGGATATTTCAGGATAGGCATCATAGTTCGTAGTTTGCCGTATTCTTTCTTTATTCTCATTCAAGTTCCATAAGAAGATATTATTGAACCAAGGTAACTTAACTCGGAAACCTGCCGTTTGTATTTTCGAGTCACATTTAGATTCATAATCTTGGTCTTTTTTATGTTGATCTTTAGACCCAGTTGCTGGAATACTCCGTTTAGAATACTTAGCTTTCTTGTTAACTCATTACAGTCTTTTTCAATGAGATTAAGGTTTTCCGCATACGCTAAGTGATTGATCTTCAGTTCGGTTCAGTCCTCATTTCGTAATTGTACCCCTCTTGTCATTTCATTTGCTTCTGGAAGTTTGAATACTCTGTCAAACAATAATAAACAATAACGGTCCCAGGGCACAACCCTATCTTACACCTTTGAACATTGAGAACTCATGTTCACCAATTGAACCATTGAATCCCTCCTGAAATTTGGTAATCATACTGAGTGTTCTACTATTTATCACCAGTTTCGAGGTTTCCTTCTTCTAGATCTTTTCTTTTTCTGAAACAATGACTTTAGCACTACTAAGTCATGATCAAAACCCCAGTCAAGACTTGGGTAGCTCTTGACATTGATTATTCTACCGCAACTTATCTTGTCCGTGAGGAAAAAATCTTGTAGTTCTCTGCGCTTAGTTGCTGGATGTTCTCAACTAGTTCTTTGAGACATTTCATGCTTGTAAAATGTGTTCTCAATCCGTAATTTTCTGGAGGCAACAAGTTCCATTAGAAGCTCACCGCTCTCTGAAGTGTGGTAAGCTGACACGTAAATTCCAACAATATTTCTATTATTCTTCATTTTTCTCATTTCTACAGTTGAAGTCACCTCCAATAATAAATTGGCACTTTTTCGTTTCAGCGATCTTTTTCATCTTTATCGTTAACTCGTTGAGTTTCTCATAAAAGTTTTTTCTCTCTTCTATAGTGTATCCAGACTCTGTTGGAGCGTAAACTACAATCAGTATTAGTTCCCTGCTCGGTATAATAGCGGTAAAAAGTTTTTCGTCGGAGCATTCAAATTCAATATCATCACAATCAGTCTTCTTTATCATCAAAGCCGTACCACATTCTCTTCTCTCACCCACATTTCTGCTAGTGCGTTTCTTGGTTCCAGAAATGTGTCTCAGTGAGGATATTCAATGACGACTGGCCCTCTATCAGATGCGACTGGCACTGCGGCTTCCCGGAACGTGGATTTGTATTTGTGGCAACCATGATAGTTTCAGACAGTTTGCGATTAACCAAGTCCGCCGAATTACAACCCGGAAGTGCGACCGTGGCGGCTGCATGTGTGTGCCGGGCACCGCCAAAGTGTGTGAAGTAGTGGCGTTGGTAGACCAGTCGTTTTGGGTCGGTGTTGCGGTCGATGTACGCCCGTGCGGATTGTTTTCTTTTTTTTTCATCCATTCGAAAATTTATGAATTTACAAAAGAAAACATAAATTTTCAAATTGACAATAATATTTATTTTAGAAAATAAAAAATTTAATTTTGCTGCTCATTTTTATTTAATAAATAGTTTGTTTAAACAAAAGAAAATTTTCATGAGCACCACAATAGCAAATAAATGTTTGCTTAACTATAAAAAGCATCATAAAGTTATTGTGCTCGAAATGATTGAATATTTGAATATCGATAAATTTTGATTTCTTTTTACAGTTTTGGAATAACATTAAACGCAACAGTTCTGATGACAAATCAACTTATTGTTGTACTAAAATTGTCTAAAACATAACCTAAAATAAATTGGAATATATTTTGTAGATTTTGTAGGGATATTATGAGGTAGGAAGCACCAGACGTTTTATTTGTCCTCGAAAATCGCAATCAAAATCTTTATTTTGACAGAATGACAGTTTATAAAGTCTGCATAATTACTAAGGAAGCAATTGAATAGAAACATTATACTTACACAGGAATATATAACATTTATAGACCTAATTTCCTTCGAATATGCTAGTCAAGACTGGATCAGATTAGTGAATGCACCTTAGAAGAAATCTGAGAACTGATCACGAATGAAACTCTCCCACTCTTCCGTCATATCTTTATCATTTGCAAATTGCTTACCATGTAAACGTTTTAACATATAGGCGAAGAGGTAAAATTATTTAATGAAACATCTAAACTGTAGAATGGATGATTTAATAGGTCAAAAACCTTTTCTCTAAAATTCAGATGGAGGCTAAACTTTTGTAGATTGGTGCGTTATTCTGAAGAAACCATATGATAATGCCACATCCTTTTCGTCGAGCATGTGAGCGTTTACATACAAGTTCAGAGTACTATACAGAGATAAGCCGAGTGTTTTTTTGCCTTGAAGATAACACAAATTACATTCCAAAAAAGGCTCAGCATTAGACACTTTCTTTTGGAGATTCAAAATCACATCTTCTTGGAACTGGATTAGCCAAGAAATTCCTACTCACTTAACTACAGTTTCGTCTCTAATAGAAACTAAGAGAGTTTTAATTTTGTCTGATGATGTTACATAGTAATGTATTATCATGGTATTGGAAAAGGATGTTTGTCTGAGAGTACTCAAGTTGTTTCTTTAGTGAAAGAAAGTAGGAAACTAATCTGGATGCCAGTATTATTACTCTCGATTTATGCAGGATTACTTGTGTGTTTTCTCACTAAAAACATTGTGGAAGATTCTATTTTCTTTGTATAACTCCACTTTTAGTAAAAACTCCAACAAACAATAATATTTATTTATATTATAATAAACTATAATCTTTATTTATATCGATTTTTTATTCTAATATATTTATATCTTTATATACATAATTTTCATATTTATATATAATATATAAGGAAGGTCACTACAAATATCATCATAGGTCAGTGATAGCGTTTGGATTTATTAGTCTTCTCGCAGTAAAGATTTGTATTTTTCTTTAATTTTATCAGAAATAATGTATAAACATTGAGTCTTTTCGTCATCAAACATCATGTTTAAAGAGTACTATTCACTTTTATATTGCTCTGAGAGATTGAAGATCCTCGTCACATATCTTCTCCAATTAAATAAAAATACCTAGAAGTAAAAAGCGGTAACTTATGATTTTATGTTTTTAAAATAGATCAAAATGATTTATTTGAAAGCCCGGCAGAAATACATTGATTTTAAACATTTTTAGATTTCTTATGCAGTACTTTATTATTTATATCTTATTTTAATCTTTGTATGTCAGCTAAAGTGGTATCGGGAAGCATCTTAAAGAACAGTCTCGTTTCATTTGCATTGAATATATCTTGAGGTTTGCACTTTGATTAAAGATTTTTCAATGCTGCATTCATCCAGGATTTGGTCATTTCAGGTGTAACTGATGCGCCAATGCCACTCGTTTTGTAAGAACAAATATTAAACCTATCTTTAAATCTCTCTAATCAACCATTACTGCAGTGAAAATTTGGAATTTATAATTGTTCAGCGAAATAGTTTGCCTTCGTAAATATAATGGCACCTGATATAGGTATATGATCTTCGCGAACGTGGAGAAACCATTTAAACAAAGTAGATTCTAATTCCAGATGATCACTAGTGCGCATTTGTTGTCTTGAAATGGCGAATTGGCATTGTTGAACTGGGGAGAGGATACTTTGTTTTGCTCGTAACCAAGTGGACATTATGCTTTGAGGAAGGCTATGCCTCTTTGAAACATCTGAATTACTAACCCCTTTTCTTTTAAAAATTTCTTTTAAAATTGACGCTTTAAACTCCAAGGAATAGGTAATCAACTTTTAATACAAATTTAATCTAAATTAATTGATAATTTTTGTAAAATAAAACACAAGAAAATAAACTTTATTGGGTTGAAATTTATATATATTAAATTTTAATTTATTATTTAGTTATTTAATTTTATTTAATTAATAATTTTTTTGAAAAATCCATTGATTGCTAAAATTTGTATGTAAGGATCTTCTGAATCGGTGTCAATAGTTAAATTACCAGTCTTGTAAGCGTTCGATGTATTTTTCAGATGACTTCTTCCCTTTCTCAAATTCCTGTTGTTCCTTCTGAATCAAATCTTCTTTGCTTTCTCTACTCACAGGGAATATATCACTCAAATATTTATTTCTCTAATGAAATCACTATTTTAGTCCATTTCTTCAAGGTTTTCTTTTTCAATTTCATTTATCAGAGTCGATTCATTTCTCTCCATGTGAATAAGTTTCGGCTTGCAAATGTTCGGTCAATCCATAACTTTATTTTCTGTTCCCCTTTTAAAGAATTTGAAAATAAAGGTTGGTAGTTAGAACAAGTTTTAAAAAATTTTAAATTATATGAATAGAATATCGTATATCACAACATTTACAAAATTAAGGATGCTCTGTTAGAACAGTATTCTTTTAGATTCAGAGATTTACATCTCTAAACTTGTATTCATATGTTATGTTCATTAAAATGTTCATGAAAGAACTGACTCGGGAAAATTTGTACCTTGAAGGCCGAAACGGGGGACAATCCTAATAAATGTTGCAATTCGATTTTGAAAGGACTACTTCATTTTAAAGGTTTAATTTGGCAAAAAATTCTTCAAGAAGTTATTAGATGAAAAGAGTTTTAATATTTTAAAAATCGTAGCAGAAAGATGTGTTAATATTATTGAGGAGCCACATAAAATGGAAAAAGCTTTTTTCAAACGTGGCATGTCTCAGATACATTATACACATGCAGTGGCCTCACCAACCACTAGTGCCGAATTATTCACAGAATTTATTATGTGCCTCAAATGAAAGAAGTCAATTTTAATATTTCTTATTGAGTGCTTTGGTTCTACAGGATGTGAATTCAAAATCGGATTAAAAACAAAAAGAAGTTAATAGTTAAAAATGTAATCGATTGTGTAATCATTATTTTTGTATTTATATAAAGGTGAATTAAATTATTAATCAGTAACCTAAAGATTGCGGTTCAAGAACTTTTCCGAACGCGGACTTCTATATGCTTCTGTACTTTTATAAATACTTCTATTTGATATCCATCTTTTCAGATGTTTTTTCGAGTAATAATTTATTTGTATTCAACAATCAATAGTTTTTAATTTACAGTATATTTGTATATAGAAAATCTGTTTTAAAAAAATTTGTATTTTTTTTTCATGTATTGTAAAAAATGTAACTGAAAATATGTAAATATGTCATCTTTTTTAATAATGTAAAAATGTAAAAACATTTTTTGAAAGTGTCATTGAGAAGACATCAAAAACTAAAAATTGCTGCAAAGGTTTTCATAATGCTCTCATTGTTTGATAGTATAAAGCGCAATATTGGCTGTATGTGAAATTGTTTTGAGAGACCCGCTTGCCTCTTAATCTTATGATCTAAAGATCTGATATAAAGTGCTTCCCAGGCCATCCTGTCCCAAAGGTTTTTAAAACGAATACACAAAATTTTAAAATTATTTATGTTTACATTTTAGTTCGAAATGCAACCCTTTCTGTGTTCTGCAATATTACTCCCACCCACATTATGACCATGTTCTTGGATTCTCCTACAGTGATGAAGGGTCGTCACTCCAATGTATGTGGCATTACACCCATTACAAGTAAAATTAGATACGAGATCCGATCATAATCCAAATGGGGTTGAGATTTATTACAAAATACATTTTGGATTTTATATGTTTGTTAGAATTTTCTAAGTGAAAGGCATTACTTACACATTTTCAATCACCAGAATTCACCTTAGGATCTTCCAATGAATTTTACGAATATCTTCTTCATTGAGTGTGTTTAGATGACATAATAATCAATTTATGACATAATTACTGCTTGTTTATGTAAGCAGATTTAAAACTCATTGTTTTCTTGAGACCTGACGATGACGGTTATACGTCGAAATTGTCATAAAAAAAATTTTGTTTAACACATGGCGTGTGTGAAGAATATTTTGTTTGATGTTTTTTGTTTGAATGTGTATGTTGATTTGGAATTGTGTCACTCCTACCCAGATGGATGATTAATATTTTAATTCTTATTATCTGAAAATATCTAATGTTTAAATTTATTTCTAATTTAAAATAATTGTAAAATTTTAAATTATTAAAGTTTTACTTACAATTTTTAATAAATAAATTGAATCAATATTTTTAAATAACTAATAATCATTTTAATTTTTATCCAATAAAATTTTGAGCAAATATTTTAACAATTTATATGTAATTCTCCATGTGCTCAGATAATAAGATTAAAATCATTAATTAATTAGTTATAATGCAATCGCACGAAAGCTTTGACAAAGATTGTCTTAAAGACAATCAAAATTGTTGTTTAAATAAAAATATGAAAAGTCAAATTGGTGTTCTTAATAGCCTGTTTTGGTTTCTTTTATTTAAGTTTTTACATTCAAATTATGTAGTATGTGAGCAGTATTTGCAACGTCAATATCAGAAATCATTTAAACTCAAATTATATCTTAATTATAAAACAACTTTTAAATAAATTTTTCAACTATTTTCTTAATTAATAATTAAAACGCTGATTTCTATTTTCAAACAATTTTTCATTTTTTTATAATTTCAATCAAATCAAAAATAACATTCAACTTATTAAAATTTTTAAATAAAAATATTTATCAAAATGATTTTACATACACCAAAGCCCCACTATGCGTCTATTCGCTTTTGCGTCGATTGATTTTTTTATTTTTTGCCATATAAAATTTTACATTAAATTAATTAATTAATTAACATTAATTTAAACATTAAATATGTTTTAATAATTGCAAACTTCTACTTTTGTTTTTCCTGTTTGCCTAACCCGAGTAATTCTTTCGAAGAACAAAGACTATATCTTGTTAAACTTTTCCCTTTGTGATATTGTTGGTCGTTCTGTTCTTCACTTTCCTGTCTTTTTCCGTAATTCCCACTGGGTTCTCTTTTCTGCAAATCTTTCTATCAGCTCTCTGACAGTTCAGGATCCGACAGGCTTACTGGCAACTTTGCATATCAAAAAGAGTTTACTGCATTTAGCGACTTTGTGTATCATAATTGTGTGCATCACTCACAAATCTCTGTAGTGGATGCTGCTCCAAACTACACTCGATCATACAAAGTGATTGATAGTGGTCCGCTCATTTGTGTATACATGAAGCACATTTTAACTAAGCGTAGAAATAATATTATTAACGTCCAATCTATCCCTCTCCATACAAGATGAATCATATTAAACACTAAAATTCAAAAACCGAAGAAACAACACATTAAAACTTCTACAATGCTCCGTGCTGCTCGTGTTGCACTAGCTGAAAAGATACTAACAAATTATGCTTCTTCTGACATGCAGATGTTCTATAAAAATGTGTTAGATAATTGTTACTTAATTAGAAAAGTAAAACCAAGGACACCGTATTTGGGTAAGCCTGAGAAGCGTGGATAGACGAATGGCTCAAAGCTGAAATCTCTATTTTATTCTAATCCAAAAGCAGCAATGAAACATATTCTTCCATCTGCTCGGGCAGACTCTTATCCGTTTCCAAAGGTTTTTACTGAATTTATTACTAATAATTGTAGTAATCAAATCAATCTTTGTAATATTAATTATAATCATAACTGTTATAATAGGTGTCCTCACTTTGAATTTCATATCCCTACTCCTGAAGAGATTGTTGCGTGTCTTCAAAGCAAGTCTCAATCAGCTCCTGGGAGTAGTGGTATTACATACAATTATTTATTATTTTGTGATCCTACATGCATTCTTCTCCATCACCTGTTTAAAATGAAACATGAAAGATTTGAAACTCCTCAGTCTTGGAAGAATTACAACACTTTAATGATTCCTAAATCTGGCAAAGATGGAGATTATCATTTGCCGTCGTCTTGGAGAGGAATTGCTCTGAAGGAATGCATTTTTAAAATATTAACAACTCTCTTGTGTAACCAACTAATTGGCTGGATCAATCAAAATGAATTACTTCACCCACTACAGAAGTCTTGGTCCCTCTGATGGTTGTGTTGATCACATCTTTCTGATCCGGGTAATTATTTACTACTATAGAAAGTATATCAATAAACAGGTGGTAATTGTGTTCATGTATATGACTGCAGCCTTTGATACAATTTCAATTGGTCATATCCAAGATCTCCTATTTTTAATGGGAGCGAACGGGAATGACATTCGTTTAATTGGTGAATTTTATAGGAACTGCTCTTCTACTATCATATGTGAAAATGAATCTACTGATCCCATTAAAATCAATATTGGAATCCACCAGGGCTGCCCTTTATCTATGCTGCTGTTTAATATTGGAATAAATCCAATCATTAATGAAGTTGAAGTTCGTAGATGTGAGGGGATTATGATTGGCTCCAGTTTAATCTCTTGTATGGCTTATGCTGATGATTTGGTC
>MQRK01249634.1:12960-25541 GCA_001938485.1 Girardia tigrina
TATATATATATATATATATATATATACAGAAAGTGAGCTAATAAAAATAGTGGAAAAATATAAAAAACTAAGTAAAAGTATATAAAAGCTAAGTAAAAAATGAAATATGTTGTAAGTATTTAAAAAAAATAATATCTTTATTTTACAATCAATGCCTTATTAGCTTTCGACGGTCTTCCAAGTTTTAGTTTTTCGCCAATTCTTTGCAACTGGAGGCGGTCTACATTTACCTATTCGAATTGAAATACCAACAACATGTTTACAGATAAAGATTTTGATAAAAGCTGGCAGTCACAAACTCCTTCCTCTTTTTGAAATGTAATTTTCCAGACATGAAAGGCGCGTTTTTTTAATTGTTCGAATGTATTCTAACGAAGTAAAGTCTTCTCGTCAATATCGTTTTTGCCAGTTGCGTTGTTTGTCCAGATACTACAAAGTAATCAATGATTGTATCTTGGTCATCTGATAACAACACTTTATCTGCCTTTGCCGATTGATAAGCTGCTATCCAAACACCCAATGTGATGCTCGGCAAAGTGACGAAAACTTTGATTTCTCGTTCATAACTTTTTGACCATGTTGAAACCATTTCAAAAATGACGACCAATAAACGTGAGACTGAGAATCGCTTGTCTTTTATGTATCTATTAAAAGACTCCAAAGCATTGTTTGTGCTAGGTGTAAGGTGAGTATAACCTTCAAACGACATGTTATTTTGTAGTAGCCATTCGTTGTAAAAATACTTGACAAACTGAGGAAAATCTTTTTTTCAATTTTTTAAGAAAGAAAACAGAAGCATTTTAAAAGATTTCTAAAGACTGAAAAAGTTGTGACTTATCGATATCATCTAAGATACTGTCACATTTATCAGTAGAGATAATCGATTCAACCTTTTGAGCACAAGCTCGACGCATATGAGCCCAGCACATAGCATTTTTTTCTTATTAAAAACCTTAATAAAAGCATTTTTAATTGCAGCTGATGCGTTGCTGACTAATATTTCTGGTTCAAAGGATGCATTATGAATATTAGATATGCCTTCAACAAGACTCTAAAAAATAAAAATAAAGTCAGAAGTCTTTTCATTCGAACATACTGCAAGACCATAAGAAGGAAGTGACGATCTAAGTATGTTGCTCCACAAAGTAAAGCTGGAAAGCCATGCCAATTAAACTTATAAGAACCGTCGCATGAAGAAATTTTTGTAGTTATGAAAAATCTGAAAATATAACTTTCTACTTCTTCCTCTTCTTCATCACTTTCTTTATCGCTCAATTCATAATGTACATAATAACTTAATACGAAAGCCTCATCATCTGACTCTGGTACCATAGTTTTATCCTTAAGTATTTCTTCCAACTCACTTAAACTTATTATAGCCGGTCCATATTTATTCTTAACTGCCTTATTGTTGGGACTGTATCTTTTTCTTCTATCTTCTCATGCAACTTTTCTAATATTCTCTTTGGCTTTGTTCTTAAACATAGGTCGTGAATATTTTTTACATCTTCTGTAATAATATTTCTAGCAGAATTTTCATTGTGTGTATGCTCAGCCTTAGCTCTATATAAAATAACTTCTTCACTCGTAAAATCGTATAATAAATAAATACCTGCGTTACACGTCTTTCCTTTGAACTTATATAAATTATACCTATAATACATTTTTTCACCTTCTGCGGGTTTATTCGTATAATGATAACTCCAAATCTTTTCTTGCTTAATTTTATTAAGTGCTTCGGCTCGTTTTTTTAAAACGACTATCTTCCTCCCAAACTCGTGAACTTTTTAACGTTCTTTTTTAACAGTATTATCTTTCTGAAAACTCGTTAATTTTTATATTTAAAAAGGATTGACATTATTTTTATTAATTCTCCTGAATTGTTGTTTATTGGTTATTTGATCAATTGATCAATAATTGTTGCCAACAACTTATAAAATATACTGACTGTTTCAAGGAAATATTGAAGTTTTCATGTACTTTATTTTATAGATGACGTTTCAACCAATCTTTTTTTCCAAGAACACTGTGGTAGTATACATAACTGGTTATTTACGGGGGACCCTGTAATAAATTTTAAGTATTTTAATATTTTTTTAAAATTAATCAATATGGCCTTGTTTTTCTAAATTCCTTTTTCAAATACCCAAAATTCCTACTTATTTAAAATATTATTATTGCCAAAGTATATCTAATAATATTTGAAACTATAGTAAAGTGAGAGTTTTTACATTTTAAAATGTTTTTATATAATGAACTTAATACAAATTCAATAAAACAGTTTAAATTTATCAGTGCACATGCAATATGAATTGCATTTTTTGTAAATGTTTTATACAATCTTCAGAAAGGGAACTTTTAACGAAATCCGTAATATACATAAATGTTTATTGCAGATAAGTACACACAAGGAAACTATTTAAGTCTTTTATTTTTAAGATTATCATCACAAAAATTTTGGCTATTTTTAGTCATTCAGATTTAAGCATATTGATCCATCCAGCCTGAGATAACATACATTTATGTGAGATTAAATTTTCAGTGAGATAGTTTCCCCTTAAATTTTACTTATAGAATGTTTTATCTTCTGTTGGTTTCAGTTTTCGTTAATTCAAAAAATCTGATTTGATTTACAGAAACTTTATCAAATTATCATCCATAAATAGCTTAATTAATTTTAAATATATAAAATAAAACTAGATAACATCTTTGCCGCAATAGTATCCAATATTAAGAAAACATCACATCAATCATTTGGAATAATATTTGATTATGTTGGGAATTAATCATAATTTGTGTCTTTGTACCCAATAAACACAGTTAAATTTGTTTTTTTATATTTTAATAAATTTAGCAGTATTTCAAGAAATTACTTTTAAAAATTATTTTATTTTGATTCATATTAATGATTTATGAATAAAGTAAGCAATTTCATTGGATCGGATGTATCTAATTTTCAACTTAATAAACATTAAAAAATATTCTCAAATAACAGCTTCATAATTACAATGAAAAGTCTGGACAAGACAATTATTTAATTACTTGAAAAGATAAGCAAGAAATTGTAAGCAGCCTTGTTTAGCATGTGCTTGAAATATTAAATAAAACATCACTTACTAATATAGTTATAGATTAATAAGATTCACTTATTTATGTAAATAAAATGATTAATTTCCTTAACCCTACAATGTGCAATTTTTTTTAATTATCATAAAAACTGAATTAATTATTACAAACTGAACTGTCATTTTTGTTGTCAAAATATATTGCATCTATGACTTTATGGGCAGTTATCATTCCATAGACAATGTTTTTGGTTCACAGTATGTAAACACTCAAAGAATATCACGTGATTAAAAGATATTGAGGTAAAATATGGTTCATTCAAATATGAATCACGGCGCATTGTAGGGTTAAATTCATGACCTCTTTTTTGAAAGTAATTTTGACAATGTATTAAAAATATTACGATAAGATTTATTTTAATCACAAAAATTGTTATTCATACTTTCGGAATTATTCGTCATTCTTGGTTAATATTGACATAGATGAATTCACTGACAAAATTATCCCAGAACTTATAGAACTCAAATGGTTAATAATTTTGTATTTTGTGATTGAGAAAGTAAATGAAAAACCTCAATTGTTGTTTTAATACTAGAACGTTAGAGCGCAATTTGAGAATTATTGTAACTCTTGCTAGTGTCAATAGATTATAGTGTTATAACAAATGCTTTACATCCGATTATTCAAACAACTAATTGTAAATTACATAAATTATTTTTTTTAATTATTAAGCCTTTGACTTAAATTCAAAGGTTCAATTAATTAATTATTTTTGAATTTTATTAGAATTTATTCCATTAAAATTAGCACTTAATTTTTAGAATATCAAAGGTAAAAAATGTATCAATAACTATATAATCATGGTTATGAAAAGCACTACTTAAAATATACCAAATATACTGTAATAAAAGCAAAACGCAAGGTTTATTTCAAATTATAAAACTACACCAAACTTTGACGATCCACCGATTTAAACAAATGAATATTTATTTTCCTCTTTCACAGTATACTTGACGCAAACATCTATCAACGGTAGGTTTATGTACCTCGAGATGAAATTCTCCTTGTATTCTACTAGCAATACTTTTAGAGTCAAAGTGCAATCATCATCTACCCAGGTGAACATCTGCTATTTTTGCTCCAAGCCAAGCTTAGAGCGTCTGTCACCACCACACTTCATGTTAATAAAGTTTTTTCTGGAATGCTGCGTTCAGTTTAAATTCAATTTTTGGTACAGGACTTCCCAATCAGTCTTTAATTTTTCTCGCAGTGACGCATTTAAATATTCTCTAATAGTCCGGAATTGTCTCTCTACTATTCAATTTGATTTGTGATGGTATGTGCTCGAGTAACACATTTTTATATTCATTGATGCTGCCATATCTTTTATTATTTTGATTCGAATGTCTTACCACAATCGTTATGTATTTCCTTCAGTGCTCCAAATCTCAAGATCCATTTTTGTCATTATAGTATCTTTTATAGTTATTTCATCCTGCTTGCTAATGACTGTCAAAGATATGTACCTTTTAAACTGATCTATGATTGCAACAATATACTTTTTCTTTCTCCAAGTCTCCTTTGGTGGTTCGCATATGTCTATGCACACTTTCTGAGATGGTTCTTCTTTGACCAGTTTTAACCGTTCTTCGTTTGTAGCGATCGTTAATGTTTTAATTTTTTGTCATGCTTCACACTGTCCAATTAATTCTTTTATTATTTCATTCCGATTGATCATGTCATACTTTTCTGAGATGTATTTCGTTACTTTCTCTGTGCCGGCGTGCAACAATAGCGTATGCATTTGTATGATCATTTCTTCTCTTTTTGACTTCGGTATCAAATCTTCCCAATGTAAGTTCTTATTATGCCGTCTTCAATCGTAAATTTTCTGTCTTTACCTGAATTTGGGTATCTTGTAATTTCTTCTATTTCTTCCTGGTGATGTTTGAAAATCTCCGATGTGTCCAGCGTGTTGATTCTTCGAGTCTTTATCTTCACTATTTTAGCATCTTCATGAGCCATCAAGCATTTCGTACATGTATCACATGTATCCGCGTTGGAATGATCTATTCATTTTCTGTATTCTAGGCGTATGTCCAGGCTTGATAAATAATTTATCCACGTCTGAAATTGGGCCGTAATCGTTTTTTTTTGTTTTAACCATAAACGTAATTGCCTTATGATCGTTCTCAAAGTGAATCGCTTCCAGTACGAATAATGATTAAAATGTTGACAGAAGTAATACATTGCCAACAACTCTTTCCGAGTAATGCAGTATCCTTTTTCATGATTATTCTTGGAGTGTGAACCATATGCAATAACTCTCTCACGTCCGTATTTGTCTCTTTGGGATAACACTGTTCCAATCGTGTCGAAACTAGCATCAGTGTCCAGGATAAATTCTTTCTGGAAGTCTTGGAATCCTAGAATTGGTGATGTTGTTAAAGCCTCTTTCATCTCTGCAAATGTTATATCATATGCCTCTGTCCATAACAATCCACACAGTTATTCCAGTGTTTTGGCCTTTGTTGCTTTGTCCTTAATAAACCTTCTGTAATAATTGCAAATTCCGAGAAAACTTCTTAGATTCTTTACACATTTAGGCTTTTGAAATCTCTTTATGGCTTCTAATTTAGATAGATCCGTCTGTATACCTTTATCATTAATCATATGTCCCAAATATTTCACTTCCGTTTTTAGGATATGACACTTCTCCGGATTAATTCTTAAACTTGCTTTCCAAATTTGGTCTAATACTTTATCTAGAATTTCGTAGTGCTGTTCCAACGGTTTTGAAAATATAAGAATGTCATCTAAAATAGACCACTGTATATTCTATGCCTCCGAGCACCTTTGTCATGAGTCCAGAAACGTTCCCGGTGCCGCTGCTATGCCAAACAGCATTCTGTTAAAAAATTGTCCTAGCTTTGTTGAAAATACCGTTTTTAGCTTTGAATCTTCCTCTAGTTCGACCTGGTATTATGCATTACCTAAATCGATTGATGTGAAATGTCTGGTTACATACAATCTGTATATCATTTCTATCATATTTGGAATAGGAAATGCCTGTCTCTCCGCGACTAAATTTAGCTGTCTACAATCCAAGCAAATTCTAACATCATTCTTTTCTTTCTTCCATACACAAGTCATCGGTGTATTCCATGGTGAATTACATTTCTTAATAATGTTGTTTTCCCACAAATTCTTAATAATCTTATCAATCTTTTCTTCCAGATTAATTGGTTGTCTATGTGGTCTAAGGTTGATTGGAGGTCCTTTCGTGTCTATTCTATGTTTAATCATCGTCGTTACATCCGATATCCCATTTATCAGCCATAAAAACTTCTTGATGTTTTTTAACAATAACAACAATCTTTGGTTTATCTACTATTTTCATAATTTCCTTGGTTCTTTTGAATCTTTCCTCTTTTGTAACTTTACGTCCAAATTTGGCCTCTAATTTGCATACTTGATAAAATTGTTTATTCACACCATTTTCTTTCTTTTTCTAATGTAACTCTATTCCGAAAGCCATCTGCAATTCTATTCCTCCTATTATGTCTGGTTTTACGCCGTTTACTATTATGAAAGTTATATTTCTCCGTTTCTCTTTAATTTCTATGTCCACCGAAATTTTACAAATACAATCTAGTTGATTACTGTTCGCACAGTTTAGTTTAATATCTGCTTTTTTAATCTTACATTCGTTAGTTTCTCAAAAATCTTTCTGTGGATTACATTTACTCTTGCACCTGTGTTTAATATACAATCCTCCACGTTACCTTGTATAATTAACTTTACACACGGCCGGCCCTGCATTCTATCATACGATATATTTTCTGCTTTCCATTCATCTATTGACAAAATCCTGACATTTTCTTTTGTGTTCTTTTCTTCAATGGTTCCCACTAACCTTCGTCCAAGCTTGTCCTCAAAAGTTTCTTTCTTTATAAATTTCCGAACTTTATCATTTACTCTTGCTTCGCTTATCTCAACATTCCTTTCATCGTCTATCACTACATCTATAATATTTGATATATTACTTCTACTATAAATACCAATACTTTGGGAGTCACTGTTATCTTTTAATTTATTGCCCCGACTGGGGGTGTTGCCTTTTAGGTTTTCACTTCCTGTCCCCGATTCTTCATATTCTTCTACAATGTTAGCTTAGAATTTTCGATTATTTCCTCGTCTTTTGTCTTTTCTATCCCTATATCTTCGTTGATTGTATCTTGATCCTTGATAGTTATTGTCATCTGTATTTTGCTGTCTTATTCTCCCATTTAGGTTTGTATAACATTCACTTTCTCCGTGACCTCTATTTTGACATCTTTTGCATTCGATGTTTGGACAGTTTCTTCTTACGTGTCCCTGTTGTCCACAACCATAAAATTTTATTGGTCTCCTTTCAGAACAGTTACTTATCATGTATCCTTCTTTTCCACATCCGAAACACATAATTGGTTCTCTTTGTCTAGACGTTATATATATATATATATATAATCATTGACAGATTCAGTAGATATATTAGTTTGACGGACGTAAATAATTAGGATGAAGCCATGTTGATAAAAAGCTCTCAACACAAGTGGATATATGAATTCGGAGCTCCAGCAAATATCCACGTTGACAGAGGAAAAGTTTTTAGTCGCAGAATTTTGGAGAATACGCGAAATCAATGCTGATGAAAATCCATTTTTCAAGTCCATATCATCATAGCGCGAACGGGATAATAGAACGACAGTTTCGGATCATCCGAGATGCTCTTAATGCTACATTGAAGGAAATAGGAGCTTCAAACTGGGTTGAAATTCCCCCGGAACTAGAGTTCAGTTTGAACGCTTGCAGGCAAAGTACTATAGGAGTTAGTCCAACAGAAGTGATGTTGAGGAAGCGTATAACATTAGATGGTTCTCGCCACTATGAGCTGGATAATAAAAAGGATAATAATAAAAGATATTAAACAAAAGAACTATCTTAAAACAAACTCGTTTGAAGTATTGCAAAGAAATTTTGAATCTCGTATCGGGAGTAGCCATCCAAAAATTTGAAAATTTACTAATTTTTTGCCAAGAGGGTTTTAGTTCGAACATAAATGCATTATTACCATTTTGGGTATTGAAATATCTTATATTAACAACTTTAATTTTTCTTAAAATTAGCCCTAATACTCTTATGGTCGAAACTCAATGTCCAAAAATTAATTTAATAAATAATTTAATAAATAATAAATGTTTAAAGTCAACTGTTCTATTTATACAGTCAGAGAGAAATAAAAATAATATATGCAGCTATAAATAAATTAAAATAAATTGCGAAAATAAATCTCTTCGGAATAAAAACCAATCAAATATATCAACATTCAATTAAAAGCTAAATAATCTAATTATATTGTAATCTAATTTTTAAATGAATGAATATTATTAAAAGAATTATACTACTTTAAGCTTAATTTGAAAAATTTTTCTTTAAAAGTATTCATTTTTAAAATTTATAATAATAATAATAATAATAATAATAATAATAATAATAATTATTATTATTATTATTATTATTATTATTAATATAATATCAATATTTATCGCAGGTAACATAACAAAATGCGTGTCTACGCAGATCATATACTTATGATTATAACGTTAAAATTTTAGATTTTTAAAATAAAAGTTCAGTTAATTATTTTGCAAATCTTAAAAAAAATTATTTTATGTTTTTACTTATATTAGGAATAGTACACCTGCAAATGAATTTGTTCCTGTTTCTGGGTCTTTGTTCAATAATTTGGTCTCCTCTAATGTCGATAATTCATGTAGTACACAATACATAGATGTACCTTCTTTTCATTTGCCTCATTCTGCACAATTTAGAGCAGGTTGTCATTCGGATAGTCGTTGCTATAGTAACTTTCGTTCTGTAATCGGATCTAAGCGTCCTCGAACCCAAACATCACTTTCTGAATTTATAGATATTCAAACACTAACTAGAGTTTCTCAGGATTCTTTGGCTGTTCGAAGTTTACATTCTAGAAGTGGACATGGTTCAAGCATAGGATCAATTGGTCATTTATCAGCTGGTTAATTTATTTAAATGTATTTTAAAATTTAGAAAGTTATTTAGCTTCAATGGGTAGTCCATCTGGAAACAACCAATATGCTTTTCCTCAATCTGAAGCTAAACAATTACGTTCTGAAAAATCTTACGAAAACTCAGATAATTTCCAAATCATGGATATTCAAAAATCGGCAACTAGTACCTATAAACTTTACTTAAAGCCACAAGAAGGGGATCCAGATTTTTCTGAAACTAATTGTCATTGGAGTGATTGTGTCAAAGTATTTGATACACAAGCTGAATTAGTTAAGGTTGATTTTATAAATGAATGCTTAAATTATATAAAATATTAACAAAGCATATTTCAACAATGCATATTAGTGGCAATGGAAAGCAAACATTTGTATGTCAGTGGAAAGATTGTGTTCGATCTGGAAGACCTTTCAAAGCTCAGTATATGTTGGTCGTACATATGAGAAGACATACTGGGGAAAAACCTCATCAGTGCACTGTATGTTTTTAATATTTCAATTGGTTTAATTTTTAATTAATTATTAATATTATTGTTAACATTATTATTTTATGATTTAAAACAAGAGATTTGCACATATTATGTAGTCGTTTAATAGTCGTTTAGTTGAGATCTTTTGCCATTAATTATTTAATATTTTAGTTATAAATTATAAAATCATTATGCATATTATATGTCTTGCTTCTTTTTGCATTTCTTCACAAAGGATACAAATTTCTTGTGATAAAAGTGTTTCAATAACGAATTCAAAAAAATTAATTAAAATCTTTTTTAACCCAAAATAATTGACAATGAATCAAATCATGAGCTTATTTTCAATTATTTAAACAATTATTCATCATGCAATTCACAAAAAGCCTAGTGACTGATCCTTTTATGGTGATTTTTATCAAGTTATTTAGTTTTTGATGTAATCGAGTTAGTTTCAGGGTTAGCGATTACTCTTCTCAATTGTAACTAACTGGTTGTCTTCTTCAAAGTAGTAAGTTGATCTGCTCTGTTAGTTAATTCATTTAGATGGTATGTGTGAGAATAATTTATACTATATCAATATTTATTAACCAAAATACCAATATCAAACTATGTAAATCATCTTTGAACGTATATAACTACTAAGATTAATTAAAATATAAGAATTTTACGATAAGATTAAAATAAGATAATATAAATGTGGTCCGAATTGCTGCAAGGGGTAGCCGTGCTCAGGGCCACTTAACTGGGAGGGGACCCGACCACTCCGGATTTGGGTGGGACTGCGCGTCCCCGTCGTAATTAACCTGAACTGAGCTTGTGTCAGTGATTTTCGATTTCTGGTACTCATTATCACCATATAAGGTTGAGAACGACCGGTCTTCTGGACAACCTGGATATCAGACTGAACAAATCATCTTAAAAAATAAAAATTTACATTTCATTTAAAATCCATTTAACATTTTTAAACCACTTTTATGATAAACTTTAATTGCATTACATATTTCATTAAGATTTTTAAAGACAAATAAAGACTTCATTTCAGTTTGAAAATAATTTTAAAATTTACTGTATTTAGAAACATAGGCCATCTTAGGTTTTATTTTTTCTGTTCCTCTTTTTATTATTTTTTAGATTTCCTATTACATAACTTAATTGTTGAAACTGTTATTGGTAACTGTTAATTAAAATAATTTTTATAAATATATATAATAAATGTATATAATTTTAACAATATAATTTTACTTTTAGTTTTCAAATTGCAACAAAAGATACTCAAGACTTGAAAATCTTAAAACTCATATTAGATCTCATACAGGAGAAAAGCCCTATGAATGTGAATTTCCAGGTTGTCACAAAGCTTTTAGTAATGCATCTGACCGAGCTAAACATCAAAATAGAACTCATAGCAATACAAAACCATATGTCTGTAAAGTTGAAGGATGTGCTAAAAGGTATACTGATCCTAGTTCGTTGAGAAAACATGTGAAAACTAATCATGGACCACAGGTAATGTATTAAACAATTTTATTTAACATTTTACTTTTGATGTGAATTAAATTTCTTTTATCAAGTCATAATTATATTTGTCCATTAGAAACAAGTAAGAACAAGTTGTGAAAATTCCACGCTTCTTAATTAATTAAATAGTAAGATATAAGCAAATATATACATTATACATAATATAAAATACAATTTATATATATATATATATATATATATATATATATATATATATATATATATATATATTTCTAGTCTGGTAAACGATAGATTGTTATTTATTCGAATAAATATTTGAAAAAAGGTCTTTTAATTATTTTTAATATAGAACATTTTTCGATCATCTTTGATCATCATCAACTATTAATTAGTGTTTGATTGTGCTTCATTTAATTAGTTAAATGTTAACAAAAATAAAATTAATATTTGGATTGATTTGATTGGAAAAAAATTTAATTAATTAAAAATATTTAATATCATCGGTGTTCCACCCGAACCTCAGGTTGCCCCGAGAATCGGACGGAAGCAGCAGGGTTACGCAGTGGATTTTTCTCGCTCGAGTGCTAGGCCCGTATTGTGTTTAGTTCATTTAATTTCGGCACGAGAACGATGACGCATTGATCGATGATTGAAACAGCGGTTGATTAACATCGAGGCGATCTTGTCTATAGAATAACCCTTGTTCCTCCACCGGGATTTCTTTCACTGATTGAATCTTATGTCTCAATGAATCCAGTAACTGAGTTCTCTCAAACGATATTTTAAATGATTCATTTTTTTCACGCAAATTATCACATTGAATTTATTCAGATGTATCGAGCAGAGAATTTCGCATCCGTCACTGACTCCACAATCGATCAGTTTCTCGTCTTCCATATCCAAAACATTATTTTTAAATAATAATCTCTGTTCAGACGGAGAGAATCCGCAAATATTTTTGAATTTCGATTAGTAATAAGTATAATAATAACATTGTTATAAGTAGTATTATTATAAGTAGTAAATCTAAAACACAATTGGGTATGAAAGCAAATTTAGTTTACCAATATAAATGTCACAAGTGTGAATCCTTGTACATTGGAGAGACAAATCGTTACCTCCGTACTAGAATTGCAGAACATATCAAGTAGAAAAAGCTCAATTTTGGACCACATAGTGAAATGTCATGGAACTCAAAGGAGGGTATTTGATAATGATTTTCGGGTTTTGATTAGTATCTTTGATCACAATTATGAAAGGACAATTACTGAAGCACTCTTGATAAAGTTTTGTACACCTAGTCTAAATGTGCAAAGTGATTCGTCCAATCATATTAGAGTATTTTGACTTAACATACTGTGACGTATTGGTCATCTTTCTATATAAACAATAACTTTCTAATTAAATACAGAACTGAAGATGCCACAAAAGTGGCGAAACATGTTTTCCAATAAAAATTTAAAATTAAAATGGT